>VURO01021288.1:0-11788 GCA_015108175.1 Pelvicachromis taeniatus
CTTATCCTCATTGAACGAAAACAAGACAGACAGCGATCGATCTTTGTTGGACTTGCAAGCAAGGGAAGCTTCCCGTTGGATTCACAAAAGTACTGCTCTCGAACCCAACGTGAAATGACTCCAACGTCACCTCCCTTCTGTCATCCTTTTATTCAGTGACAGAACACCCCAGGGGAAACCCCCTGTGGTGTGTCACAAAGGTTTCAAACATTCTGTATGTGTGTGTGTTTGTGGCCTGTGTGTGTGCGTGTCTGTGGGCGTCTGTGTGTCAGTCAGTATGCATGTGTGACTGTGTGTGTGTCAGTTAAATGACCATATCATAAAACTCCCCTGCAACAGGATGTCAGGAGGTTAACATTTGTCTTATCTTACGTGAACCAACAGTCTCCAAAGTTCACAACCTTCCTTCAAGCATTTGGCGTGGCAAAGGAATGTCTTTGTTCTTATAGTCAAACTAAAGTCTCAGTTTCATATATACAACAACAATCACAATAATGACAACATTAAATCATTTACTCTAACAGAGATTGCTTTGGTTACTAACAGATTGCCACAGTTTCCTGTAGTTTTTCATACTTGTCTGCAAATGCTGTGTAGTACTACAACTTGACAAGGTTCACCTTCAAAATAGAAGTTGTCCCTTGGAACTACCAATGTGTTTTAAAAGGTGCAGCTTTTACTTTGAAGGTGAATTATCTCCATTTCTGGATTGTGTTGCACTTTCCACTCTTTCTGATCTGATCTTTTGTACCAGGCTGTAAACTTTTTAACATGAGAGTCTATGTGGACTGACTCTACATTGGAGGCAGCCTCTAGTGGCACCAAATGGAACTGCAGCTTTTGGCTTTGTTTTTCACCTGCAAATGTTGCCCTTTGTGTCGTATATGCTGCATTCCAGATAGCTCTGAACTCAGTTGCTGGAACATCATTGCAGAAAGAGCAAGGAAACACAGGATTCGTGTTGGTTCTTAGCAGTGTAGAGCCATTCAGGTATCACTAGCAAGACAGCATAATAATTGTTCTTTTGCACTTAAAAACGCTGCCAGAGCACATTTGTAGATAGAGCCTGGTCAGTGCTCTGTGCATAGCTTAGTTAGTGAGTCATAAATACACAACAGGGGCAATATAAATGAAACGTTTTATTTGCACTTTTAGTACTGTTTATGTCCAGTGCTGCCATCTTGGATTGCTAACTCAGAGTTGCTGGGGTTGCTCCAACTTTCTAAGTGGGAAATTCACGCTGACCGGCTGTTTCAGATTCAAATTATAACTGGGGACCCGGAAAGTCCGACTTCCAACTTGTTCAGGAACACACTAATAGAATATGCGAGCCAAAAGGGCATTTTTTTCCATCTACATTCATGCTTCTTTATGCAACCAGGACAGTTACCCCCTGTTGGCCATTAGAAAGAATACAAGTTTATGACACTGTTAGGGCCATCTTTTATATACTGATCATGTTTTCACCATGAAACATGGCTCTGTTTCCTTCACAGCTGTTTTGCTTAACTTTAATAATGCCTGTTTGAGAAACATAATTAGAGTCAAAAGGACAAAATTTGTTGTTGGTTTTGGAAACGTGTTTGACCCACGGAGCAGACATTTGGGCTTTGTTTCTGCACGTGCTGTTTAATCACGTCTGCAGTAAATTACTGGATACAAGAAGTGCACTCATGTCGGTGTCTTGTGTTAGCGCCCATTGCCACTTATCCATGTTCTCTTTGTAATTGCTGTGCGGGCGCTGTAATGGGCATGCATGAGCACATAGATTCAAATGTCAGCTCGGATTTGTTGATGCTGTTTTGTTCTATTAGGCTGTGAGTAAATAATCCACTCTCGACACCCTGCGTTTAAATGTTATTAATTGGGGGAGCTGTTAATGACGGCGGAGACGTTGCATGAAGGTCTGATTAGTCCACATGTCACAGCCGCTCCCGCTCAGTGTTCCCGGCTGGCTGCTCCCATCCACTGTGTTATTTCTGTTTATTTGCCGGTAGCACTTCTGGAGATCCATTTTTAATGTGAGGTACGGTCAAAAAAAGAGAAGAGAAAAAAAAGGAGAACTGGATCTTCTCCGTTTGCAGGAGCACATTAACTCACCTCACATGTGTTTGTGCGGATGTGCGGGAGCGCGTGCGCACACGTTTGCGCAGAAGGGGCCCTCGTGCTGCTTGTTTAATGTTACAATGTTGTCAGTGCGAGTCGGCGCCAGCAATATGCGCCAGCTTAGATAAAAAGTAAATTGTGTATTATTAGGAGAGGGCACGCACTGCATGTAGTGTACTGTGTGAGTTGTGTGTATCTTCCTGTCCGTCAGGGTGTTATGTGGAGGCATATTTGAATTGTTACCATGGAAACCGAGCTCTGCCGTTACACAGGAACCCGGATGAGTCTGTGCGTCTCTCCGCTCTCCTCTCTCCTGCTGCGGTCACACTTCTTGTGGGATTTAAAAAAATTATTTTTCATTGTCCTCCACTGAACTCGCTGAGTGATTTCATCTGCTCATTTTCAGAACTTCAGCCATTTTTATACAACTTAATGTACACTATAGCTTTTTAAAAAAAGAAAGAAACCTAAACATTTCTTTAATGTCCTCCCCACCCTTGGTCCTTCTTTTATCATCTCATGGTAATCATGTCTTCTTTTAATCTTCCCTTCTTCCACCCTCCACGCCTCCCTCCTTCACTCCCTCCTTTGGGTTTCTTATTGCTGTTCCTTCCTCCACCTCCATCTCTTTTGTGTATGTCTCTATTTATTCTCTCCTCTCGCCCCTCTCTTCTCTCTCCTCTTCTCTCTGCTGCCTTCCTCCCACACGCTTCCTCCTCCTCCTCTCTCTCTCTTTCTCTCTAGGCTCTGGCGTCCTCCTGGAGAATTCAGCTCGTTTACAATTAGCATGTGCACCTGCAATTAAGCCTGACAAACCTCTGGTAATTAGACCTTTTAGACAAACTGTTTTTTTTTTTTGTATGTGGCGCTCACATCCAGGCGGCTCGTCCTCTTTCTCTCAGCACAGATTTGCTGGTTTCTGTCAGACATCAGCAGTGCTTACAACTTCTCTCTCCCTCTTTTTTTTTTTTGGACTTTTATGCCATCGGTGCTGACTGGATCAGCTCCGCAACACACAGGCTGCTTGATAAATAAAAGATTAGCAAAGGTGTTGTGTGAACAAGGTAGAGAGACAAAGCTTTTTACGCATACCCTTCATTTATCCCTCTCCTCAAGTGCTCTTTTGTGCTTAATTTAGAATAGAGGCATGAACATACACTCATTAAGATTCCTCATTTTTATCTGTGCAGAAAATATGCCCAAATTTGCACTCCCTGTTCACTTGTATGTGCGTGCACTCAGAAACCACAATTCTCACATCAGGCTATGACTAATTGTGTTTCTCCCTGCCTGTCACCTCCCTCTGCTTACATCTTTCACCCCGCCTCTCCCTTTTCTATCTCTCCCACTTTCTTTCTCTTCGCCCCTCTTCCTTCCATGCTCGTCTCCGCTGATCTTTGTACACGTGCTAATAGGAGCAGCGAATAACGGCAATAATACTGACTAACAGGTCTGCAGTTGACTTTAAAGATCGGCAAATGGGTCTCAGAGGGTTGACGGGAGCGACCAAAAAGACAGGTTTGGAGGGCTAAGGAGAGAAAAGCAGTAGAAGGAGTGTGGGAGCGAGAGGGAGGGAGAGACACTCAGTGAGTGTCTAATGGTCACTTAGCTTGGCAGCAAGTCCATGAAGCTGTGAGGCTGTCAATCTGTCAAAATGCACCCAGTGCTATCTTGACTCCTTTAAAACAGACACGCACACACTCACTCACACACACACAAACACACAAAACTCCCTCTCTTTCCTGCTCTGTCTTTGATGTGTGCCACAGGCTTCCTCCGAGGAAGTCACGGCACAATGTAATGGATGTGGCGTTGTCACTTGATGCTGTATGAGAGCTCACAGGGCTCTCTCTCCGCAAGGTTGTATTCCCAGCTATATGGGTCACTTAGCTTGTTCTGCGGTTAAAGGGTCAAATTTTCTGTATTTTGATAGCCTGGCCAGCAATGGGTTTATTCGCATTATCCTTAACATAAAGCAAAGAGCAAAGGCATTGTTACAGAATAGATTTTTAGTTTTATTAGTGAAACAAACGCCAAACAAAAAAGCAACTCAGGCTAAGCTAACAGCTTAATATTTCAAACATATAATCTCCTTTTTTATTTTTATTTTGTGTACGAGTATACTTCTTGATTTTTATTTGGTCCATATGTTCAATTTGAGACATTTTGACTGTTAAACATTTTATTAGAGGTATTTTTAATGGTATTAACACAGAACACACTTTGATCGTCAGAGACCATCTTTATTACTAAGTTAAAAATAACATGTCAGCTCATTAACATACTGAAATCTTGAAAATATAAAAAGTTAGCCATAAAATAATTTTGGATCATTATGACCTCCACTGCTTGATACACTTAATACTCTTCTGGCTCATCACCTTTAGCTCAAAACAGCTTCAACCCACCAAGGCAGAAACTCCTGTGAGGGACAGACAGTGCTGAGTGAACCAAGACCTTAGCAGCAGATTCTTAAATCAGGTTAAAAACTACAATATATTGCCAAAAATATTTGTTATTCTTCACACTCATATGAACTTGAGTGAAATCCCATTCTTAATTGATAGTGTTCAATATGATGTCAGCCTTTGCAGCTATAACAGCTTCAACTCTTCTGGGAAGGCTTTCCACCACTTTAGGAGTGTGTTTATGGGAATTTTCCATTCTTTCAGAAGCACATTTGTGAGGTCAGGCACTGATGTTTGACAAGAAGCCTAATCTCGCAGATTTGCGCTGGAGTCAGGACTCTGTGCAGGCCAGTCAAGTTCTTCCACACAGACTCGCTCTTCCATATCTTTATGGTCCTTGCTTTGTGTATTGGAGCACATGTTGGTCATTTCCAAACTGTTCCTACAAATTTGGGAGAATGAAATTGTCCAAAAAGTCTTGGTGTGCTGAAGCATTAAAAGTTTTTTCACTTGAATTAAGTGCGAGGTCAACTTGTATAAACAACCTCACATCATAATCCCATGTCCACCAAACTTTACACTTGGCACAATGCATGCAGACAAGCACTGCTCTAGTGTGATTCGTCACTCCAGAGAACGTCTCCACTCCTGTCACGGTGCTATGCTGGAATTCACTGAGCTTCTGAGAACAACCCATTCTTTCACAAATGTTAGTAGAAACAGTCTGCATGCTTAGGTGCTGAGGTCCTTGGGAGTAATTGGACTATCTGAATTCAGTGATTTGGATGGGTGAGTGAATACTGTTGGCAATATAGTGTAGGTCAGGCAAGCTTATTGGCGAGTTGCTGGCCCATTTGAGAGGTAAGCTGCAGTGAGACCAAAAGCAAATGTAGGCAAACTGTGGAGTGTATTTAGGAACATTTGTGCAAACCTTTGGGAAAAAATATTATGTTGGACACAATTTCAAGTCCTTAAGTTGTGAGGTGAATTGAACCTTTTTTTTCCTGCCGGTCCTGTTTGGATCTTTAGCTATCAGAATTATTATCTGAAGGCCAAGAAAGATGCCCAACGGATTTACTTCACCAAATGAACCATCACCGCCTTGCCATATTGATCCATTTGATTGACCTTTGTTATTATTATTTATTTTATTTTATTTTCAGTTGTTATAGATGGGACAGACATGACTGGGGGATAAGAAAAGGAGATAGAGAGAAAGAAAGGGAGGGTGAGAAAAACAGAGGGGACAAGGGACAGTGAGAGAAGACAAAAAAAGAAAACAAATCCACTGGATCACCTGTGAAACAAGCAAAAAAAAAAAAGCAAAAGAAAACAAGCAAAAGCAACGCAGAGCAACACAATAACCTAGATAAGTGTGAGTAACAGTAAATACTAAATATTGAATGTTATTGTGCAGCATGCAGGACTGACAGTGCACAACGTGCTGTGAGGCAACAGCCAAGGATGGTGTAGTTTGCATCTTTGAACAACCATGTGTACACCTGTGTGCACACCTGTGTGGATGAGCATGTTTGTATTCAAAAGGCTTCTCCATGTAACGATCTGTCAGAGGGTGTGGGGAGCCAGTGCATGAAGCAGGCACAGAGGAGACCCAGGCCCCAGACATCCAGAGGTACCCAGAGTGCGAGAGCCCAAGGAGGACCACTGGAGGGGCAACTGTGCCACCCTCCCGGAAGGAGCTGAGGAGAGCCCCAGATAAGGGGTCACACAGCAGCCATAGAGCAGAAGCCAGAGGGGGCCGCAGTGATGTGCCCGCGGGCTCCGCTGGCAGCCAGAGTGGACTGGGCCCCAGGCCCAGAGGCCAGAGACATGAGGGCCCCCCATCCTCCAGAAGGGGCCCGACCGAGCCACGGGTGCCAGACCCTGCCAAGCAGCTACCGTGAGCGAGCTGGTACATACCTGAGCCCCTCCCTGGGGCCAGCTCCCCCGCTGTACTGACCCCAGTAGGCACCCCCACCCTCTGGAATCCACCAAGGCCGGGGTGTCCAGGCCCATCCGGACCGGGGCCCACGGCATCAGCACCGCCAAGCCCCACAGAACCCGGAGCAGCCCACCCGACCCGACCACAGATGAAGCTGTACCCATCCCATCATCCAATCATCTCCCGGACTACACAAGACAATAGACTCCCAGGTCAAGTTCATTCTCCATCTCTCCTATATCTCTCCCCCACCTGCAGAGTGAGGTGAACTGAATCCTAACCCTGTTGCCAGGATTTGTCCCTTCTCAAACAGCAGGACCTTGGCAAGTCATGCCAAAGCAGCTCAGGTATTTACACCTTCAATATGCAAGATGTTGACTGTGGGATCCAGCTGCTTTGTGGGATCCACAAACTTAATAAAAGCATGTCAAAAAGGTGGCTCGCAGGCCAGAATCAACCTACAAAAGTGTCCAATCAAGCTCACTGGATGGAATTGCCTTTTTATTGTTTTTTGCATCAGGAAGGACTCTGTTGCAAGAACAGATCACATACCAAGAGCAGAATGATTTATCTCCGTGAATTATTATCTGCATTGTCAGTTTTACAGGGTCCTTTCTGCCGTACCATCAAAGTAGGACGGTTAATTCGAGGAGCCGTGCCAACGCATTTTTGTTTTATGACAGTAATGTTTCTTTATAATTACAGCAAACCGACAGGTAAACTGAGTTATATTGTTGAAGTTGCTCTTATTTTTTGCAAGGCTAAAAAATGAGAGCATGATGATGATAAACTTTGCAGGGTGTTCGTGATCTATTTTGCAAATTGATGTATCATTGAATGTTTTTCTGAATGTACTGTGGTCTGATATGTTCCAGCTGTTGACACGAGCTGTGGTTACTGTCATTTTCTGCAGGTGGTCATGTTTTGCATCATCACACTTATATATATTAATTAATTTATATTTCAGTTCATATTTAAAATGTTAAACATCATTTTTCAGATGTGTTGCATTTATCTTCTCTTTCTGTCTCTGTTCTCTTTCCCTCCAGGGACGGCATTTACACTCCTCCACAATGCTTGTCAGCCTCCACCATTCTCACTCCCATCTTCAGGACAAGCGCTTGATTTCCCCCTCCTCCTCCTCCTCCCCCCATCCTCGCTCTCCTCCTCCAGACCGGTCATCCTATCATCCTTATCCGAGCCCTCGGCTGACCCTGCCTTTCCTCTCTCTGTCCGTCTCTCTGCTCCTCCTTTCCATTGTCCTCTTGCCCATCTGCGAGTCCCGCAGGGGCGGAGGTCAGGGAACTGGGCCTGGAGGTTCCCCAGGGGGACAAGGAGGCCAGAGGGGAGGCAGCAACCAGAGGGGTGTTGTTATTCCTCCGCATTACTCCCCCGGTTCTCCAGTACTTCCCCCCATCAATCCCAAGTTGATCAACTCGCTCAGCATTGCTGTCATCCTGGTGGGCAACTCTAGTGAAGTAGCCCTGGGGGCTGGCCTTGAGAAGGAGGACTTCATCCACATCCCGTATCCTCCCAAAGTCGAAGTGGTCACAATGAACGAGACCGACCCGAAAAGTATCATCAATCGGATCTGCGCTCAAATGACAAGGAACTCACTGCAAGGTGTTGTGTTCGGTGATGACACAGACCAGGAAGCCATCGCTCAGATCCTGGACTTCATCTCTGCACAGACACACATCCCCATACTGGGCATCAGAGGAGGATCTGCCATGGTCATGGCTGCTAAGGTAGGAGAAATCGGCTGAGTGCATCAATGCTTTGACCGACAGTCCACTATAATCTGGAACAAATATTAACGTAAAGGGATTCATCCAGCAGTAGTTAGAATAATGCCTCCTAGATTAAATCTAGAGTAATGTACTTATGACTAATAATTTAATTCCCGTGCAGGTTTCTAGATTAATCATACCAGCTGCAATAATTCCAGTCGAAATTCACTGAAAGAAAACAAATAGCTGAGTAATTTTGTTTTAAATTTTATTAGTGAGAAGTCTACCAGAGGTACTAGAGTTTATCATTTGTTAATTTTTTCCTGGTACTTTTTATGTTGCATCAGCCCCTAACTGCTTGGTGCTGCTTCTTATTCCAAACCAGTCTCTCGACTGATTGATTTTGCTGTTAATAGACCCCCCTCCCCGGCCCCTCCGATCCTGACGTCACATCGGAGCTCCTGACAGCGAGTTGACTCAACGTTCTAAGCACTCACAGTGAGAAACAAAAGAGTACATAACAAGTAAAAAAAACCCATCTCTGTGGGACTGAGGTACACGAGATTTGGCACAAACTGGGCTGCACAAGTAGAATCCATAATCCCAAAATGGAAGAACAGCTTTGAAATGTAGCCTCAAAGTTGCATTAATAGCCTTTTAGGTTTCTCACAGAGGAATGGAGGGGTCTGTACGAGCAGGCGGAGTTTTTTTTTTTTAAAAAGTGGGTTTTTTTTATTAACTTTTGTATGCATGCTCACTGTGGGGCGTACAGTAGAGTTTATTCTTTGCAGTTGGAGTTTTGGTATCAGTTTGGTTTTAAAGATATGATTTCATTGGTTGAGTAGGTTTAACATATTGGTTGTTACCGAGTGCAAAAGTTTCTGTTGACCTTGTTATAGTTTGGAAAAAAAAATCTTACCTTCTAGCCACATATCTATTAGTGGAATAAGTTGAGTGTTTTTTCAAGTGTATTTTATGTACTTTTTTAAAAGTCCTGAAAGTTTTATTGCAGTATTGCATTATGTTGGAGGCTGATGAGGTTTTAAAGGAAATGACAGCAATGAAATAATCGGAAACAATTTTTTGAAACTCATGTATGCTCATACTGAGTGAAAACTCCAGATAAAAAACACTGTAAGTATTATCATGCAATAAATAGCGCATGCATTTTTCTCTACTGTGTATTTGCAATTTTTCAGAGATGAAAATAATCATTCAAAAAAATTACAGAAAGATTGCTCAAAATTACTGCAGTTTAGAGACTTCACATTAGCAGCTCGCATGTGTATTGCGAACATGTAAATCCTTAAAATATTACTCACTAAACTTATTATTAGCTTTCTAAATAGACTTATAAAAAAAGTCAAAGAAAGGTTGTCTTTTTCATCTGCAGTAAACCTAATAGAGTGTACATGGATTCATCAAGGTGCTGGAAAGATTCCTCAGAGATTTTAATTCATATCAACATGATAGTGTCACTCAGTTGCTGCAGATTTGTTGGCTGCACATCCATGACACATCCATTATACCACCACCACCAACCTGAACAGTTGCTACACGGTAGAATGATCCGTGTTTTTACCCTTCCATCTAAATGTTGGAGCAGAAATAGAGACCCATCAGAACAGGCAAAGTTTTTCAAATTTTTTGTAGACCAATTTGTGAGATCTTTAGCTTGAGTTTCCTGTTCTTCTGCTGCTGAAACCCCTCTGCTTCATGGTGTGTACTCAGTATTTTTTACATTCAGTGCTCTTCTGCATACTTTGGTAGTAGTGAGTGTTTTTTTGGATTACTCTTAAAAACAGTTTGCAGATCAGCAGTTTCTAAAATACTCGCCCACCTGGCACCAACAACCTTGCAACATCCAGACTCACTTAAATTACTCTATTCTGATGCGCAGGGTGAGCTTCAGCAGTTCTGTTTGGCCAGGAGTTGCGGCCACGTGACTGGCTGATTAGAATGAAGAAGCGGATGAATAGCAGAAAGACCCCAGCACAGAATTAGGGATGGCATTATACCACTTTTTATGTCCAATATCTATATCATAAATTTGGATATTTGCCAAGGGCAGCATGGTGGCACGGTGGTTAGCACTGTTGCCTGATGGTGGAATTGAACTCAATTCCAGGCCGGGGTCTTTCTGAGTGGAGTTCTCCCCGTGTTTGTGGGGGTTCTCGACCACAACTCTCCGGGTTCTCCCACAGTCCAAAGGCATGCAGTTATTGGGGATAGGTTAATTGCCTATAGGTGTGAATGGTTGTCTGTCTATGTGTGTTAGCCCTGCGACAGACTGGCGACCTGTCCATAAATAGACATCCAGAGTGGTAAGGAGTGCAAATAAATGCAAACATGGCTTCTCATGACACTCATCTTTTATCAAATGGATGTGAGTGTAAGTTGTGTAATTTGTAATTTCTATACAAAACTTAACACAACTATGAAAAAAAAAAGCATTGTTCATAGTTTTATTTTCGAACCATGAAACTGTTTAGCCTGCAACACTGCAAAGTAAAACTTCAAACGTCTATCCATTGTAGGGTCAGACTTGACAGTGATGATGCACAGACGTCCGATCTCCATATATCGGTTGTTAAGCTTAACGTAGGAATGCTTTACAAACATTCAGAGATGAGCTTTATTTCTCTGGGATAGCCTACTCGGAGATGAAATGCCGGTTTGGCAGCACGTAGCGAGGCTCCAAATGCTTCCATTGTGCTCTACCTGCTACGACATTCTAAGGTCACGACCTGGGATATGCCATGTCGCACATTTTGTGAGGTGCTCTTGTGATATTTAATGGATAAGGTTGCATTTTTTAATCCTCCCTGATATCCGATCGGACCGATACTGTATATCAGATTGGTCCATCCCTACACAAAACACAGCAGACATCAACAGCAGATATAAACTTAGACTCAGCATGAAAATGAGAAGCTGGGGTAGAGGTGGGCTTGACTTGTTGCTTGGCAGAACATTTTCAATCAAGGATACCTCTCAATTTAAGTAAACAAAGAATCAAATGAATGCTCCAAATTAAAGAGAGCTGCTTTAATGTCCTTGCAAGAAGGAGCTCTCTCCAGTGAGAAACACTCAGAGCCTACGCAGTCTTTTCTTCCCCGCTTCTCTAAAAGACAGTTGCATGGACGTTGCATAGAGAAAGAATACAATGAAGAGATGATACTGAAGAGATGAAGACAGAGCGAACAGAATAAACAAGTGAGGGGGGATTGAAGGTTATGACATAACACAATGTGTGTGGGTGTGAAGGAGGAAGAGGAGTTTGCTTAACATATAATTATCGCATTTTGCAGCTGACAGGGAGACAGAGGCCACAGGCTGAGAGTGACAGAGGCGAAAGGATTGATAAGAGTGTAAGAGTCATGTAAAAGCACTGCCAAGGAAATGCGACGCATGAGAGAGAAATGTGTGTGTGTGTGTGGGGGTTAATGCATTTGATGCTGAACACAGTTTTTCAGGAAATCTTAGTAGTTTCTCGTTCTCAGTGATTACCGCTCACTTGGCTCGTTCTCCTCAAACCTTTATTTTTCCTCATCTTATTGTCAGTCACACACACATGGGGGGGGGGGGGGGGAAATGGGGTG
>VURO01021288.1:11808-23523 GCA_015108175.1 Pelvicachromis taeniatus
GTGGCAGGGAGCGCACAGGGGGGGGGGGGGGGGGTGAATGCAGTGGATACGGTTGGCATGGCAACCACTTGCTTATACATTTCCCTCTACGTACTGTATAAAAGCAGTGATAGAGAGATAGAGGAAAGAAATGATTATTTCTGACTTTGACAAAAGCACGTGATTTGTCTTTCAGTGATGTAAGTTCTACATTTTAAAGCAGCTGGATTTTATTTATAGCTCTAATCAAATTTGTTTTAGTTCCAGTCTGGCCAAGATCTTGTTATCTGGTGGCACAAGATCACAAGATCTTCAGCTTTGAGAATTTTACACTTAAATTTCGTTCAGTGGTTCGTTAGGTTTAGGCAGACAAAAAAGAATTTGCTGAGAGCAAGAAGCCAAAACTTTGTGGTTATGGTTAGTTGAAGCCTGTGGAAAATACTTTATTTTCCAGTTTTACCTGTGTGGTGAGTTCCTTCAGGGAATAATCTCAGGAGAATGCAAGTGCAAAATCATGCTTGAAGCAGTTTTATAAAGATATATCTTGGGGGTTTTATCCATTGGTATAAATGGAATGGTACTTATATAGCGCCTTTCTATTCAATTCAGAACACAAAGCACCTTCTGCTGCAGGTCTCATTGACCCAGTCGCGCGCGCACACTCACACTCACATCCTTTTTATTTTTCCAATAGTTGCACACACAAACTCGTACTCAAGGGTATAACTCCGGGGGGGGGGGTCTCTTGGAAATCAGTTTAAAATTGTGCTGTCACTCCTGCACAGCAACAAATAGTAGCCACAGATGTGGCATGCTACTGCCACATCTGTTTTTTTTTTTTTTTTTTATTTTGGTCAGTTCCTTGGCATATAAATTCAAGTAGCACCACTCTGACGTGATAGTGCGTTATAGTTTGGGGAGCGGTCCAGTCTGAAAAACCTTGCATACGTG
This sequence comes from Pelvicachromis taeniatus, assembly GCA_015108175.1. Lineage (NCBI taxonomy): Eukaryota > Metazoa > Chordata > Actinopteri > Cichliformes > Cichlidae > Pelvicachromis > Pelvicachromis taeniatus. The sequence goes on from VURO01021288.1 coordinate 12,739, forward strand.
ACAAAAGTAATGGACCACTCACACATTACACCTACAGGACTCATGACTTTTATGTGCTATGCACCTCAGCACTCCACGGCAACACTTTTACTTTACTGATAATTGATTGCGGATTATCCAAGAAGAAATAAATTCAACAGACTGATTTGTTGCAGTGGTGGCACTCAACTACCAAACCAGTGACTTCTGTAAACCGACCCCATGCTTTCATAAATGTTTATAAAATGCAGTCTGTATGGCTAGGTGCATGATTTTATACACCTGTGGCAAGGCATGGAGATGAAAACCTGATCAATTCAGCTTTTAACGGCGCAGTGTCTCTCCCAAGTTGGCACAACAGACTGGTGAACTTCACCATCACAGTGTGCATTTATATATATATGTATGAACAAGTGGTTTTCAAACCAAACCCTGACCTTCTCCTAATCAGCTAGCCAACGAGGTAAATCTAAACAAATGTGAGTGAAATTGAACACCTCTGCAACCCATCCTCTTCTTGTACTGACTTTACTGTTCATTCAAAAAGGAGCCCTTAACAGTTCACATGTGTAAACTGTTGAAGACCTCTGACTTAGTTTAAAGCAGCTGTCAATAAATACAGGAAGTTCAAAATGCCAAACTAGAAACACAACAAGTTGCAGAAACATGTGTGTGCATGTTTGTGTGGATATGTCGGCAAAAAAGGAACTGGATGTCAGGTTTAGTGATGGAGGACCCCAAATGCAGACTCATAGGTTGGTGTCAAATGAAAACAACCTTCAATAAAGATGGAAACCTGGTCCATGAGGAATCACAGGACCTCTAGACAGACACACACACGGAGAGCTATGAAACGAGATGACAGGAGCAGTAACAGTACAGGAACAGGATGACACGACAAAAAACTAAGGGGAAATAAGGGTTATAAACACATACAAGGTAATTGGGAGATGGGAAACATCGGGAAACACAGCTGGAACTAATCAGAAAAACTTGGAATGGGAAGCAAAACTAAATACAATGTACATGAGACAGGAGAGTATAAAAAATCAAACAGGACGTCAGGTTTGCTGTGTGGCAGGAAGAGTAGGACCCAACTGTATGAGACGAGTGATTAAGTAAAATAGGTTTTGTTGCTGTTACTTTTGTTACAAAAAAAACCCTTAAGCAAGGCAGAAACTAAAGACTAAACTACCGTAGGATGCTTCAAAACTACAAGTGAACCACAGGAACACGCCGCTTAAGAGAGAACACGAAAAAGGGCAAGGAAGACTGCGGCAGTATATACAGACGGGGGATAATGAGGGAATATGCCACAGGTGGGAACACAGCTGACACTAATTACAGACTTGAGCCCCCATTTGCATTAGTACCTACTCGGACTAACTCTTGGCTGGGGTTCCAAGCAAGTACTAAAATGCATCATCGTCAGACTGCATGCCACTGATTGACTGGTCAGTGGCGTCACTTGATGAGGTATGAGAGCATCTTGTTCACAGAAATTAAAACCACCATTTTTGAAACTTGGCAATAAGGGAAATGGCTACAAAAAATAATGCTGTGGTACTCAGTTGTAATGGAAAACCAGTCGATCCGTTGTTGAGCTGTCGTGAGTCAATCTGAGTAGGTACTAATGGAAAAGGGGCTTAAAGCTACAGGGGAAGCAAAACAGAACAGGATGCACACAATACAGGAGACTATCAAAATAAAACAGGAAGTAACAAACCTAGAAACCAAGACTAAAAGACACAAGGGGACAGAATGGAGATACAGAAGGGGATGAATGACCTCCATTAACTTAATGCACAGATCATGAAACAGAACTATAACACAATAACAGCAAGCCTGAATGTCAACAATACAGAATACAGAACTATATAAAAATACACGAAACTAGAAAACTCCAAACCATGACACAGGAAAAGCTAAACAAGAGAACATCAGTGACAGAGACTTAACTATGCACAGTGAACACGAGGGAGGCAGAGTAAATATCATAAACAGTAAGTGGAACAAAAGCACATAGCTGAAAACTGCACTAGACATGCTTGTCCTCTTTATCGCATTCAGTCTTTTAAACGGGACTCCTCCACATGCATTACAGTCTAAGGTGAGATGATGCGAGCAAATAATAAACCAATCTCATACTTTGCCGAGTTCTTGGCTTTATTTCCCTTTCCAGTACTTCATTGTAATGAAACTGTGACAGTTGCAGGTAGGCCCATTATGCACCAAACCATTTGCACGCTTCCATTTAGCCATTAATTCAGTGTGTGCCATGTGTTGGTATTGGCATAATAGGGCGACAGAGTTGGTCCTGGCCCGCACTCAACTGCGGCTCTGGAGACTAATGAGGTCTTTCAGATCTATTGTTGGGACTTAAGCTGTGTGTCTGTGCATGCATGTGGATACATTGAGCATGCTGGTGTTCAATGATAATAGCCTCTTTGCCTGTGTTTGGGAAGATTACAGCAGTTGTCTGCACCACAAACAAGGTACCTAGAGGCATACAGCATCCAGATACTATTTCTCATAAATGGTCTGCTTGGCTAAAAGGTGATTTTTTTTTTTTGCCCAGTCTTTTGTTGCTCTATTCAATACTTCTTACAGTTTTGTTTTTTTTAAACCCTTACAGCTTGCACTTCTTGCTTGTTGAACGTCAGCCTCTCTTGGGTGAAAAACTGTCCGTCAGGTGGTCAGTAATACAACCCAGGGATGAATGGGCTGCTGTGCTGTGGCTTTGTGATTTGTCCATTTGAAAGAAATGTAAAATTCTTTGTATAAGAAGAACAGGCTGCTTTTATATCTTCTCAGGATAAAAAAACAAAAAAACCTCCTTTTCTATGCAGACATAGCCCTCTCTGCCATTGAAAACTGATTCACCGCTCCCTGATTGATTACTGCAATTATACACCCTCTCTATCTTAAAAATAGGCATCCTTTTCAGAGAAGCATGTGTGGACTTCTTGTAAGGCAGACATGATCGGAGAAGTAAATTATCTTCCGGACTTGTTTGGCCACTTTGTCTGACATTAGTGAGGCCAACTGCTAGCTGTACAGTGATGCGTGTCCTTGCCAATCTGTTGCAGCTGATGATTTTTTGAGCCAAGGGTGCACTCTGTTTCCTCATGCGATTGTTCTCATTCCCAGTTTGTTGCTTTATGGGTGCTGTCCTTTCATCCTGCCTGCACCAGGTATCCCATTATGCTTGCTGGTTGTACGTGAGGGGATAATGGACTACCACCGTAATGCCCCATTTCGCAATTAATTCAAATCCCGAAAGGCAAGAGAATTAAGGCGCAAACTACAATAACAAACTATTATCACTTGTAGCTCTTCAGTTTTCCTGCTTCTGTCGCTTTCCTTTTTAAATCCTATTTCTTCATTTACTCATTTCCAGAAAAATGTGCAGAATATAATCATTAACGCAGGACATCTGTAATGTGGAAAGCCAATTTGCGCAGGAGATGTCTGCAATCAGTCTCACAAATGACACAGGCGGGAGTGTCGGCTCCATTTGTGTAGTGTCACCGCAACCAAAATGCTCCATATGTCTGATGTAACTTCTACAATTAATGCTGATAAACTTGAACTGCAATGATACAGCTAGTTTACAAGAGCAAAGAAAAGTCTGAACAAGACTTTTCTTGTCAGTTCAAGCTGCTGGCCTCGATTCAGATTTTATCAGTGCCATTTCCTTTTTTCGATTGTTTTTATTGGGCGTGTTAAGGTTACTTTGCAGTCTGAAGACAAGAAGTGACTGGATTTGGATGGGGCTAAAAACAACAGGCACGCTTCAGTAATGATTACTCTATCCATTCTCTCTCTGTAAAACGAATCCCATCCTATTAGAGCTTTAAACACACTTTTCTCTCTCGCGCAGTTTGTCTTCGTGAGATACTGTGGCAGTCTGCATTTGATGGATGTCCCTATTTTCCTAGCCTAGCTGTACATTTAACTCTTTACCAGTCTAACAGATGGAGGCTGTGATAGGGAATAAATCTGCCCAGAAATAATCCTGCTTGACAGTCGTTCTTCTGGCCTTCGACAGCTGAATTTAGGTACTGTATGAGGACATGAATGCCCGAATCTCAAAGCTAAAAATCAAGGCAGCCCAGTCTAATCTGAGGTGTCGTGAAACAACAAAGCCTGAAGCTGCTCTTTCATAGTGAATCGCAAATGGAAAGGAGTTAATTAAATCTGTGATGACGTCCAGGTAGTTTTTTCAAGGTGAGTTTAGTGATTTGGTTTTTAAAAGCCCGCAGCTGCAGCTCAATTTTCAGACCTGTCTCCTACAGTTTGCATGTAAAATGGGACACGGTCTGACGCGCGTGTTTTTGGTCCAAATGAGGCAAAAAATTTTAATGAACGTATAAGATTAGTTGAAAAATGTGCACCGACAACTTACTTTAGATATCTTCCCCACAATGCCAGCACAAGCCCCTCTATGCCAACAATATCTAGATCACTTCTAAAAAGAATAAAGCCAGTATTATATTAACAAAGTGAAATCTTTGTACATGTTTTTACTCACTGCAATATTTCAGTGAGTAAAAACTGGACATTTCAGTTTACACATTTCAACAATCGCTCTGCTCATCCTTAAAAATAAATTTAGTAGCCGAAGATAAAACTGGAAAACCTAAAAATCTATCTACAGCAGATGAACAATTTATGAAAATCATACCTCAAGAAATACAACACAAAACCACCTTCTCTTTACCTTTGCTTTAGGCTAGTGATTGGAGGTTACATAGACTGCAACTTACACCCAGGAAAAATGTACTTTCTGAATCTGTCACATCAATTTAATTTTTGCTATCCATCAAGAGTCTGACAGCAAAGTAATAGATCAGATGCTGTAGTTGATACTGTACTCCTTTAAGGATGATTTGCGGTTTGTGGGCTACACACATATATCACAGCATTGCTTAACATAGGACAAATACAATATAATGCAAATGTCTTGAGCTACCACTCATTTATCAGTCATTATTCATGAATTGTTGAGCAGCTTAGCAGACTCATTGTCTGCTATCAGAATTTTCCGCATCATCCAGTAGTTGCAGAGAGGATTCAGTCCATGCTGACTCATGAAGAGACTAAGGCCTCAGTCACAAAGGCCTAGAGATCGGTCAGTGACTCCCGGCAGCCTGAGGTCATAAGGGAAAAATGGTTCCCTGACAGGTTGGTGACTGGTTCCTTGAGGTTGCTGGTTTTCACCAGGTGAAATCAGTCTCGAAGAGGTTTCTACATTAAGAACCTCCTTGAAATTGCGTTGGTGACAAGGAAATAGTCACAGTCAACCATAGTTTGCATGAAAGAGACTGACTTGACAAAGACTCAACTTGAATAAATGCAGTAAAACCCAGAAAAGGTGAGCAGAGTTATTATTTTATTATTATTATTATTATTATTATTATTATTATTATTATTATTATTATTATTATTATTATTATTATTATAGGTGAACCAAACTGAGGTATATTTAGTAGGCAGATATATAGTGCTGTGAGGAATTGTGGCCTAAACTTAAAAACTTGTTCTGCCACCTTTGGCAGCAAGAACTCCAGTCCCACATTTGTGATAACTGGGAGCAAGTCTTTCACATCTCTGTGGAGAAATTCTGGCCCACTCTTCTTTGCAGAATTGTTTTAACTCAGTCACATCAAAGGATTTTTGAGCATGAACAGCGTGTTTAAAGTTATACCAGGGCATCTCAGTCAGACTTAAGTCAGGACTGTAACAAGACCACCCCATTTTCTTTTTTTCTACCCATGCAGAGGTGGGCTTGCTGGTGTGTTTCTTATCATTGACCTGCTGCATAACCCACATCTGCTTGAGCTTCAGGACATGAACTGATGGCTGAACATTTTCATTCAGGATTTTCTGGTAGAGAGCAGAATTCATGGTTCCATCAAATATGGCAAGTTCTCCGGGTCCTGAAGAAGCAAAGCAGCCTCAGACCATAACAGTACCGCTACCATGTTCAACTTTTGCACTTGATGAAATGCTGTGTTTGTGGCACCAGAAAATAAAAAAGTCAGTAATTCTAGTGTTAAACATTCCAAAAGGTTCAACCTTTGTCTCTCCAGTCCACAGAATATTTTCCCCAAGATTTTGGGGGTCATCACGATTTTTTAGCAAATGTGAGACAAGCCTGTACTTCTTTTTGGTCGGCAGTGGGATTTTTTTCCTTGAAACTCTCCCATATATGCCATTTTTGCCCAATCCCTTTCATATTGTTGAATCATGAACTCTGACTTAAGCTGACGAAAGTGAGGCCTGCAGTTATTAAATGTTGTTCTGGATTCTTTTGTGACCTGCTGAATGAGTCATTGATGCACTCTCGGAGTAATTTTGGTAAACCTTCCCACTACTGGGAAGGTTTGCAACTGTTCCAAGTTTTCTCCATTTGCAGCTCTCACCATGGTTGACTGGATTTGCAGAGCCTTAGAAATGACTTTCCAGACTGATAGATGTTGATGACTTTGTTTCTCAGCTGTTCTTGCGGTTTTTTTTTAGATTGTGCCATGGTGTGTTGCTTTTTGAGCTCTTTTAGCCTATTTCACTTTGTCATTGAGTGGGACTTTATGCTTGTTGTGCTACTAAAGTAATTACTGTTCATTCTCACTAAACATGTTTTTCTGACTTATCATCAACTGTAAACTACTACTGGAAAAAAAAACGGAACCCTTATTTTCTAGTAGCAGTTTGCAGACCTTTGAAGTAGAGTATTACCTCTGCCTATGAGGTTATGTTTTTGGTAGCATTTGCATGCATGCGTGTTAAGTTTTGAATGAATCCTGATAAAAACTTTGCAGGAATGTAGAGTGGAGTCATGTTAACAATCCAGGTCATCTTAATGACATACAAAGTTAAAAATACACTGTTGTATAATATTATATAATCAGCTCAAGCTATTCATGTCCAGTTATTTACAAATCAATACCTATTATCCATTACTCACTCCTACATAATGTTTGTGTAGTCAGAGAAAACCTCTGTCATGTCACTCTTATCTCATTTCTACTGCACTACAAACCTCTTAAAGTACATTTAAAAAACAAGGAAAACAAAATGAATATATATAAAAATGCAATACTATTCTTCTAGAAGTAAATACTGCCTAGGGAGTGTGCTGCCCTGGTGGAGGTTTGCACTCTCAAGCTTCTTTTCTTTCTTTCTTTTTTTTTTTTAAATTAAAGTTTACAGTTTGGTTGTCGAGTGTCTAACCAAATTATTGTGTCACTTGCTTAAATTTAACCACGTGTCCCCCTTCTTCACCCACGGCTCACTCTGTAAAGGCTACTGGTAGTTTTCCTTGCTGTGGTCACTTTTCCTGTTTTGAAACATATTTATGCGGAAAAAAAAATGGCCCGTATAATTTATTTCAATGAACCCGAGTTGTAATTTAGCATCTCATTCCTTCTCCTAATGCGTTGAAATCCCAGCTGAATACTCGTGCATGAGTGATTCTAGCTTGGCTCACTATGGCCAGCACTGTCCTGCTTTCTTACAGCTTGCATGCAGCAGCAGCAACAGAAAACATTCAAGCTGCCAGTTCGTGGAGCTAAAAATTTGATGTCAGTGCTGTTTCCTGACAGTGGGCCACTAAGATTGTTTTCAAAGCGCTCCCAGAATGACACAGATTTACTCATACCTCTTCAAGCTCTTTCTCTCTCACGCAAACAAAGGACCGCGGGCATCGAGGTTCAGGTCAAAGACGATGTGCGGCTAAAGTGTTTTATCCCATCACCTCCTTCACCCTTTTCATCTCCACATCTTCATCTTTTTTGAAACTACATACCATAGACTGTTTACGAATGTGGTCCCCCATTCACTGTCCTATGATATCAGGCCGCGCACACACAATGAGCTTATTCTCTACACTGAGTTTTTCCCGATAAATTTTGAAATTTTAATTGTGCCCTTCAAATGGGCTGCAAATCCCCCTTTTCCTCTTGCGTTCTCTTTCTCTCTCTCCTTGTCTTTCTTCCCGTATAATGAGTTTGTTTTATCAGCCGCTGCGCTGTGCGTGGACAGTATGAGTAATTTTCGAGATCACAGGAGACTTCTCTGCATTGCACTCGGTTACAACAGGTTGTCAGAAGGCTTTGGGAGCCTCACTTGGCTTCTCCCTGCCAGCAGTAACTATCCAGCTTTTTAGCATTCCAATATATGAGGCCTAATTACCCGGCTAATCTTATTAAGTAAAGATGGAATATGATTTAAATGGAATCAGATTAGCCTTTCATGACACCAGCAGCCAGCTATTATATTTCAAGCGCCTCTCCAACCAAACAGTTTGAGACCAGTTATGTTAACACATATTGATCAACACGACTCTTTGTTCTTGAGAAAATTCTCTCCATTTATTTTGGTTTTAAATGTCAGTATTGATTAACACTCACCAGCCACTTGTTAGGTGCACCTGTTCAGCTACAGGTGTACAAGTGTACTGCTGCAAATATCTTATCAGCCAATCACATGGCCGCAACTCAGTGCATTTAAGCATTTCTGAACTTCAGCGGGTGAAGATGACCTGCTGGAGTTCAAACTGAGCATCAGAATGGGGAAGAAAAAGGATTTAAGTCACTTCGAATGTGACATGATTGTTAGTGTCGGAAGGGTTGATCTGGGTGTTTCAGAAACTACTGATCCATGAGATTTTTTTTTCGCACAACCATATCAAGGTTGAGAATTGTCCCCCAAAAAAAGAGAAAATATCCAGTGAGCATAAATTGTCTGGGAGAAAATGCCTTGTTGATATCAGAGGTCATAGGAGAATCGCCTGGCTACTTTGAGCTGATAGGAAAGAAACAGTAGCTTAAATAAATACTCGTTACAACCGGGATGTTGCAGAAGAGCATCTCTGCACCTTGAAGCAGACAGCTAGAGCAGCAGGAGAGCACACCAGTTGGGTCAGAACCGTAAACAACATGAAAGCATGGATCCATCCTGTCTTGTATCAACAGTTTAGGTTGGTGGTGGTTTAATTGTGCAGGGGATATTTTCTTATCATTCTTTATGCCCACTAACAGCATTGTTTTAAACACCACAGCCCACCTGAGTATTATTACTGACCATGTCCATCCCTTTTATGACCACAGTGTACCCATCTTCTGCTTCCGGCAGGATATTAGAAAGCTTAAATGATCTCAAACTAGTTTCGTGATGTCAGTGAATTCACTGCAGTTAAATGACCTTCACAATGACTGGACTTCCATCCTTTGGGATGTGGTGGAACCCGGCAATTCACATCATAGATGCACATCTGTGTTATCATGTCAGTATGGACCAAAGTCTCTGAGGAATGTTTGCAGCTCTTGTTGAATATGTCATGAAGATATATGTCACAAACACCTAGCAAGGTGTACCCAACAAAATGACCTGTGACCTAAAAGCAATTCCATCTTTTAAATTCAGTGCATGAGTTCATACAAACATGTCTCTGAAAATAGTTCAGAGGAGAAAGAAACCCCCGACTGACATAAAGTAGCTAAGACTTTAAGTCAACTTGATGCTCCCACAGTGCATTGAGGGGTTGGTTACTGGGTTTTTAGATTACATTATACTTTATAGTTTTTATATTGTTACTGTGAAAATGTTGATTTTTAAGCAGTGTTAAAAATCGTGGTGCGGTTAAAAATAAGAACCTGGTTTTACTGCGTGAGTCATTTCTCTTGGAAAGCACTCGGATATCTTTTTGTCAACGGGGACGTCAGATTAGGAAAAGCTCAGATGCATTGTTTTAGGAGGCAGTAACAAGCAAACTTTTTTTTCAAGTTTAAAGGACTTGTTGTGATCACCGACTGACAAAGAGTTGGTTCCCGTGACCTTTAAGAAAGAAACAGTGATCAGATTGAGTGATGGACCGTCCTGTTGCTTTCTGTGTTTTCTGTTTGTGTGCCAATCACAGCTGCTGTCTGGTTGGTTTCAAATCTGAACATCAAGTGGTTGCCTGTGGGATTGAACATATTAATGCTGACAGATGCCTCAGTTATGGCAAGTAATCATGGACTTTTACTTAGTAAAGTCTGCCTACATGAAATCATCTTGCATAATAATTCTGTATTTTTACAATACAGAACACTAACATTGCTCCACACCATTCAGATCCCAAAGCCTAATTTTTTAAGTCCTCGAACTTGTTACCCCCAAAAATGTGGCACTCACACATAAAACTATCTCACGCTACAGTACGTCCAATTTGTATTTTGTGTGGATATTAGTGCAAGCTCCTGATGCCATTGCTCATGAAACTGACCTTCATCTTGGTACTGTTTATTATGTTTAGGGAATACAGAGAGATAAAAAAGAAAAACAGTCGACGAGAGATAAAAGATATAAAGATAAGAGCCAGAGCTAAAAGAAAAAACACTGTCACAAAAACTCTGGTGGTTTTCATGCTTTTGCATCAGGCTGAGGAAGGTCTCTTAAATACAGACTGGCCGACTTGTGGGTATTTAATCCCAAACAGGCAGGAAGGTTGAGTTTGTTCTAATTGCATAGAACAGGGGAGTGCAGTCATTTACATTCATCAGCGAGCCTCCATTTGTTGGGACTGAGATAAGCGAAGAGAGCGCGGCGGCGTGGCAGCAGCGGAAAGAGGCATTTTGGTGCAGGATTGAAGTTTTGTTCTCGTATCAACGAAATTCCACAATGTGCTGCTCCACGCCGTCTGTAAGTGCAATTTACCGTCATCCTATTATGATGCATTTTGTCAGTTTCAGCAAAAAAAAAAAAAAAAAAAGTTGAGCCAAAAAAAAAAAAAAAAAAAAAAAAAAAAAAAAAACTTTTTTT
>VURO01021288.1:23543-42780 GCA_015108175.1 Pelvicachromis taeniatus
TGAAATTTAAAAAAAAAAAAAAAAAAAAAAAGTTGAGCGCAAACACAAGAAGTACAAAAAAAAACAAAAAAAACTTTTTTTTTTAAAGTGGAACCTGCTTGTATGTCTGTAACTGTGGGTTTGCAAAAATCTATAATTGACCATGTAGCAGTGCTTTAGTCAAAATAGTCCTGGGCAATCACTGATGATGCCCTAAAGCTGTTGAGAGATTGTTTTACATGCATGCACTTTACACCAAATCCCCAAAGACACAGGATCCAGTGTGGATTTTGAGGCGGTCCATAACAACAAATGTCTCTGTTGTCAAGGATTGGAAAAAACACATTTTAAGTCCATAGCATCTCTTCTTTCAGGAGTCATTTTGGGTTGAATGTTTTACTCGGGGACACTTGGATGTGTGGTTAGGAAGTCTCTGGAATCAAGTCCCCAATCCTTTAATAATTGGCCGGTCCACTCACTTCGCCACCTGAGCAGCTCCCGATTATGTAATCCTGTCTCACGTTGAGTGTATTTGCACAGTTGAAGCACTGATGCTCCTTTTAAAGGATTGAAAATTTGCTTTCAACATTGTCTGAACGCAGAACCATGTTTGCTACATGCATATCTTCCCCAGCCGAGTGTTTGTTTGCCACGGACTGCGAGCGTGCTAGTGATGGAGAGCGGCAAGTAATATCTGTTGGTGACAGCTGGCGAGTCTCTCCAGTAGGAGAGACTGACACATCCGGCTCAGTGGTCTTTATCTGTGGTGAGAGTGACACCCAGTGAGTGGCACCTTTGCTGGCACTTATCTCAATCAGCTTTGGCCTGAATCTCAACACTTACGCTACGCTGCACTCGGGCCTCCTGCTTACAGCAACATCGGCTGTTAGTGTGCACTTGAAGCCTCGCTTTGCTTAATTCGCCTCAGATGGAAAACATACAGTACAGCGTGCACACTGCGCTTCAGGTAACTTGAGGTTGTTGCTGGCCGCAGAGCCATCAAACTGTCACTCTGCAGAGGACCGGGCCTGCAAACTGTTGCTGAGACAGCCAAACGATGACAGTGACAGAGTTATACAATGACTCTACAGTACAATAACTCCTGTATTAAATATCAGTGGTTCTCAGCCCCGGGGGCTAGGTTCTATATTTAGTACAAGGCATGTGAAATGCAAGCGCACAGAAACCATCAAGTACGTCTTTGCCACTGCAGATACAGGATATTTTATTGCTAACAGTATGATTGTGAAATCTTAGCTGATGCTTACCGCAAAGCACCTTTGGAGAGATCAGCTGTCACGAGCTGGTTTTTCTATGAGTATGCTCACTCTGAGGCTGATGATACCAAGGTGAAGAGGGAATGTGACAGTGCAGCTGTGAGACCCTGCAGAGTGTTATTACACACAGTCCAGTTCATTCAGCAAGAACTGCCGGGGAGTGCCAAATCCCAGAATGTGTAGCTTTACTGTATATGCTGCCTGTTTCTGTTTTTCTTTTTTTGCTGTTTTTCTCATTTTTCTGTTATTGTTTCTGTGGATTCTTCACTGTCTCTCCTTTCCTACATTATCTTTAAACCACATCTTTCTCTCGTTCGTCTCGTCCCTCTAATCTTCCCCTATTTCCTTTTCTTTTTCTTTCTTCTGTTCTGCATCAAAGTAAGCCAGAGCTTCCCGGCAAGCACCGGCTCAAAGCTTACATTCTCGCCCTTCAAAGCCACTGCTCGGGTATACGTGAAGCAAATTCAATACATCTTGCATTTTTGGGATGTCGAGGGAAATACGTGTATAAATGGTAAATTATAGAAATGCGTTTCCTCATTCAGGGTCCTGTTGTATGTCGACTTGCAAAAGTAAGTGTAAAGCTTCTTTTTCATTGTGAAAATTTACAAATGAAATGCTCTCAGAAATCACACACGCACTCAGTGGTTAGGGTAAAACTCTCTACTCTTAACTAAAGGGGTGCAACAAAATATTATTTTGGTTTCTTTTGTCAAATTTGATATATTTGATATGCCAATATATTAAAGGCAAATATCAAACTTTAATTTGACCAACCAGAATCAGTACATGCCTTTTCACAGTGGCTCTTATCAAATTAAAATGTCTAAATGGGAAATTGGCAGGAGAGAGAAGAAAATCAGAAAGTCGATTAATGGGTTTAACACATATATAATAAAGCTTTTTGCCTGTTTAAGAGCATTTCTTCTTCAGTTATCACACATATTGTACATCATACCTAACAAAATATTGTTATTAGTTATTCTGTGAATCTCATAGGTACTCGGCTTCCCTCATATTCCCAAGAGCTCGCTGTAGCGATCCGCATGATTTGATTTGGCACAGATTTTGTGCCGGATGTTCTTCCTGATACACCATCCCATTTATTTTGGCTTGGCATCACCTAGTGACCCTCCGAGGCTGGGTTTGTCTCTCCTCCTCGTCTTGAACCACTGACGTTTCACATGCTCCCATAAATAATATGTAAAATGTAATAAATGTAAAGTAATGGTAATAAAGTAAACTTTTCAGGCCAATCACACCATTGTTTTTCATGGAGACTGGCTTTATTGTTAGCGTAATGTGCATTTTGTTATGTTTGTGCTGGTTTGTGTTTACATTTTCAAGCAGCAGGAAGTGCTCCTTTGGTCTCACTTTAATAGGTGAGTGTATTTAACCTCCTAGGACCTGGGCGTCCACATATGTGGACATCACATTTTGGGTTGTTTAAACCAAAATACAACATTCTGCTCTACAAGGGCCTGATATCCTCTTACGAGGACATTATACTGCCACTGTTCAATCTAAATTTAAAAAGAATTTCCTCATATAAGGCTCTCATTTTTCTCAGAAATAAAAATCGGGTAAAAAAAACAAATCTGGTAATTCTTTGTTTTTACATTCATCAGGTCCCAATCAGCCCAAATAGCAAAGATAAATTAAAAATGCATGCCATGAATGAGTTCGGGTCTTAGGAGGTTAAGGAGGGTAAATTAAAGTAGGGTAAAGTAGAGTTACAAATTACTGAACGTGCAACAGTTCAGAAGAAATCATGCTATCCCACTGTTTTCTTTTTAAAATTGTATTTCACTTAATATCATCCTATTTTATGGACAGATTGATCAGGACCAAAAGACAGTCTGGCACAGGGTTGATTTATTTTTTACCAGTATGGTTCTGTTCTGGGACCTCCCCACCATACGTTGTGCATATATGAAAGGCAGAAGATCAACAAGAAACCTATTGCAGAAGGCAGATGGCCTGATATTGATCAATTCAAATACAACATGAAAAAAAGGAGGAGGGTTAGAGGTGGGTGTGGCGGGGCGTGGTCGCTGCAGCACATCCGCAATCACGCCCCGCCGGGGTTAAAAGATTGAGCAGGGTCCTGTATTTTGGTGTGTGTTGTTGTTGTTGTTGTGTCCGGCTGGCAGCGGGGAAGCTGCAGCCGAGTGTTTACAGCAACCGCAAAAATAAAGAAAAGCATGCTAATGTCATCGAGTCTGCCGTGGTCCTTCACAGTGGTGCCGAAACCCAAAACTGAGGTGCGCGGCAAATCCAGGACTGGGCCAGAAGAGGGAGAAGCTGGCGGCCGCATAGCGGGAGCCGGCGGTGGCGTCGAAGGCCGGAGGGAAGAGCTGCGGGAGCAAACTGAGCGTTGCCTGCAGCGGATGGCGGAGTCAGTGGCTCAAATCCAGGCCTAGCTGTCAGCCCCACCGGCGTTTCCCAGTGGCACGGACGGGGAGGAGATGTGGACAATGCTGATGCTTGTGCCGGACCCCGGGGAGCAACCAGTCAGGGCGCAGTGGGCCGCCCCGCCCATACCCACTCCTCAGGTGGAGGAGGAGCCGCGTGAGGACGGTGAAGCAGCAGCTCCAGTCAGGAGAGGTGGCGGCGGCGGTGGTGGAGCAGATGCTCCAATTGGGAGAAGCGACGGTGGTGGAGCAGCCACGCAGGGAGGTGGAGATCCCTGTGCCAGGGTATATGGGGCGGGGTATGGTCGGCAGTGTGGCCGCAGGGTAGGTGGACGCACCTGCAGTGCATCTGGAATCACGCCCCGCCGGGGTTAAAGGATTGAGCAGGGCCCTGTTTTTTTGGTGTGTGTGTTCTTTTGTCTGGCTGGCAGCGGGGAAGCTGCAGCCGAGTGTTTACAGCAACCGCAAAAATAAAGAAAAGCATGCTAATGTCATCGGGTCTGCCGTGGTTCTTCACAGTGGGTTGCAAAGCAGCCTTCAGATACAGAATCCTTATAATGAAATGCTTTATTTATCCATAAAGGTGTTCTGGTTCTGATTCCAAATATTCTGAATCTGCAAGCTGCTTTGCAACCCACCTCTATCCCAGCTCCTCCTTTTCATGCAGTATTTGACTTGATGAATATTCACAGCAACTGTAAGTTGCTTAAATAGCACACCCTCTATGAGATGCCTGCCTGGGCTAACGCTGTGCTTGATTATTAGAAATCAGTGAGTTGAATTAATGCTAAATAAAAATGGAAGTTTTGCTCAAGGACACTGATCTGTCTCATTAAAGAAGCTTTGTGGGTTTTTTTTAAACAATAGATAATGTGTTTTGTTTAAATAAAAAATCTGAATGTATCCAGCATAAAATAAGAGCTTGCAGGAATCAGACAGTAAACTTATTATAGATTTAAAAAAATAAAATATTTTGATAGCAAGGAACTGCTTTGTAATTTTTCCAAATGTCAGGTTGTGATGCTTTTCCTAGTCTAGCATGACTCTCTCTCTTTTTTTTTAACCATGATATCATTAATCATTAAATTTAGAAAATATTTTACAGATTGTTCTAAAATGATTTGTTACTTGCAGTCCTACAGCAGCAGGCCCATGTTCATGTGCTGTAGGGAAGGGTGTGGTGGTGCTCTGGGGTATTTTGTTCTGATGAAACGGTGACATAACTCTTCCTCCGCTGTTGTAGCGAGACCTCATTATGTTGAATCATAAGCCACGAAACAGCAAAGACGTTACAAGGATACGCACACACACACGACTCGCTCTTCATTATAGGCGCCAGCTCATATGATGAGCAGGCAGGAGTCAATATACAGTCCAGTTCTGTCAGTTTTAGTTGCATGTAGTAGACTGCATGTTTGAGGATCAGTGGGCGTTTTGTGATCTGCAGACAGTCAGCGTCAATGAGACAATATACGGAGAACTTGGCCCCCTCAGCCTGATCTGAAGGAACTGATTTGAAGAGCAAAGTCAAAACAAAATCAGAACTAGTACAGCTAAAAATATTAGTGAGACAATTTGTCACTTCTTTTCCCAAAGGGCCAAATGTGTAATTGAGCTACGAACATAAGTGGCCTGTAATTGAGCTATTATAATTGACCTCAGGTGTGTGCACGAATAAAACTGCGAGCAGGAGTGCGCTCACGTGTGCGTCCTTCTCTCTCTCTTTTCAAATGCAGACTAAGCACATAGGAACGGATCTGTTCCTATATTTGTGCGCGTACAGTGCAGCGGAGTGTAAGTAGGTATTTTTTCACACTAATGGCATCTTTAGCAAGACCGTTTCTATAGAAACCGAGTTGCCACGGAAACACTGCACGTCTCTTTGAATTAGAAATGTCTTTCTCTATCCCTCGCTTCTCCCCTCTCCGTGTGTCTCTCGCTCACTCTTTGCTTCCCAGTCCTCTTCTTCTCTGACTTCCCCGGCTTTGACAGGCCAGCTGCTGTCAGTCAAAAAAGTCTTGCACTGTTGAAGGAGACATGCAGCACAAATGGAGGAAGTGTGGGAAAGATGGGTTGGCATCTGTGCTGGAGGAGAGGGACAGAGGGAGGGAAGGCATCCTATTTTTTTTATTTTTTGGGGGGTGAGGAGGGAAAAGGCAATATATTGAAATAGGAAGGAAATGCTGAATGGTATTCAGAAGATAACGAGGAGGAGGAAGCTGTGTAACAGAAGAGCGAGAAGATTGAAGGAGGGAGGGCTACAAAGACCGAGGGAAAAGATAGCTGATGAAAGAGAAGGGGTGAAGTGATTGATTTTTGCTGTCTCTGGTGCTCGTGGTATCTGTGTAACCATGCTGCCACACTTATCCGGCCTATCTGATTTAACTGAGGCGCGCGTGATAAAGGGATGGGAAAGAGAGCGATACAAGAGATGGGGGTTTCAGAAAAAAAAAGAAAGCAGAAAAAGTGCAAGCGACTCAGAGAGGCATAGAGAGAAGGAGACAAAGCAGAGTGGAGGAATTGGGATGATGACATGTTGGGGGGGGGGGGTTGCCTTCATTCACCGGGCTCTCATGAATGTCTGAAAGTCGCGGAGGAGTAAGAGATTGACGCTTCAAGAAAAGTGTAGGGAGGGGATGAGGGAACTCTGAAAGGGAAATGGAGTTAAGACGTGATGAGGGAAGGCGCGTCATGACAAGGTTTTGAACCGCATGTCTCTCTTTGCGCACCGCTCTTGACTTCAGCCTGCACTCTCACCCTGTGTGCTTGTTAAAGGGGAAAGCTGAATTGAAAAGGCTGAGTGTAAGGATGCAGGGAAGATAGAGGGAAGCAGGAGGGTGAGGCAGAGGGAGGAGAGAGGGCAAATATGAGTTTTGACACAGTTAAAGGCTTACAGCTGTAGATCAGCCTAGTAATGCAGTGCAGTATGCTACGCATTCACAGTGCAGATTCACGTCACATGTGCCCTCCCTGTGTGCAGAAGACCTTTTTTTCATTATTTCTTCTCTTGATGTTCCTTTTTTTTCTCTTTAAATTTGCCATCAAGCCACATATCTTCTATAAATGTTCCACATTCAAAGCTTTGAGTTTTCCCCCCCCTTTTCCTGCGAAGCTTTTAATGTGAAACATCTGCAGGAAGTGCTGGGTTTTATTGACAGCGCAATGTTAATCTGACTGCAAATAATTATTGAATAAATGAAAGCAGAACATCTGTTAAATATTGAAATGGAGTGGTGACAGTGTCACGAGCCTATTCTGCTAATGAAACACTGAATTCCCCATGTGAGCGATCAGACTAAAGGTACCCACTAATTGCTTCAAGAAGGTTTTGAGAGCATTTGTTATTGAATTCATATCCAGCTCTGAATCCACTTTTTATTGGTGGCTTTGCTCCAGCTGTAAAAGAGATTGTCTGTTAATCACGAGGGTTGGTAGTTAAATCCCCGGCCCCTCAGCTTCTTAAAAGAGACACTAAACCTTAGATCTGTCTTAATTCAGCCCAGAGTTACTGAAGCAGCCATCAAGACTGTTGTTTGTGCCACACATGCAGTCGTTTTAGTTGCAGCAGATGTTATGATGCAAAATGAAATAGCTCTTCTGCTCCTGATGTGTGGAGGAGTGAAGGACAAACCGCTGTGGTTTGGGGGTTTCTGTTCTGTAACTTCCTCTTTTATTTTGTAATCCCTGGTTTTCTTGCTTCCTGCCTTTGTTCTTTTCCAGCCAGTTTTATCCACCATGGAGTTCCCAGTCACTCCCTGATACATGCACTCCCTTTCCCTCTCTGTTTGCCAGATTCTGTTGTTAATTTAATCCATCAAGCTTGCAAGCCAATTTTGTAGTTTGCATTCCTCATGTTTTTTGTTGTTGTTTGTTAGCTTTTTTAGTTCTGCAGTTCTAAGATTTGTTGTATAATTTAGTTTTATTGCTCATTTTTCTCCTTTTTCCACCTCTGGTTTTGGACTTTACCTTCCTGCCTGTAATCCATTCATGACTTTAGTCTGTTTATTAAAGACTCTTCCTCTAAAACAAAAACAGTGTTAACTGTTTTGTAGAACCACAAAGTGGATTTTGCATTTATGATTGAGGTTAAACTTAAACATCAGAAACTGCCTCGAAGAGATTCTGGCAAACCGTCAGGCGACTCAGGAGGGGAAAGCGGCGGAGCATAGTGTATAGTGCGGGTGGAGCACTGCTGACTTTGACTGAGAAAATTGTCAGGCGGTGAAAGGAATACTTAGAGGACCTCCTTAATCCCACTGGCACTGTCTGGGGATGAAGGGGATGACCCGCCAATCTCCGGGGGCGAGGTCACTGAGGCAGTTAAACAACTCCTTGGTGGCAAAGCCCCTGGGGTGGATGAGGTCCGCCCTGAGTTCCTGAAGGCTTTGGATGTTGTACGGCTGTCTTGGTTGACACACCTCTAAAATGTTGTGTGGAGATCAGGGGCAGTACCCCTGGAACTAGTTCTTGCCCGAAGTGGAAGAGTTTAAGTATCTCGGGGTCTTGTTCCCAAGTGACGGGAGAAGGGAGTGGGAGATCGACAGACGGATTGGTGCTGCGGCTGCAGTGATGCAGATGCTGTACTGGTCTGTTGTGGTGAAGCGAGAGCTAAGTAAGCTCTCAATTTACTGGTCGATCTACGTCCCTACCCTCACCTATGGTCATGAGCTGTGGGTAGTGACTGAAAGAACGAGATCGCAAATACAAGCGGCAGAAATGGGCTTCCTCTGAAGGGTGGCTGGACTCTCCCTTAGAGATCGGGTGAGAAGGTCGGCCATCCGAGAGGGGCTCAGAGTAGAGCTGCTGCTCCTTCACATTGAAAGGAGCCAGTTGAGGTGGTTCAGGCATCTGACAAGGATGCCTCCTGGTCGTCTCCTGGGTGAGGTGTTCCGGGCATGTCCCACCGGGAGGGGATCCCGGGGTTGCTGCCCCTGTGACCTTGCCCCGGATAAGTGGAAGAAGATGGATGGATGGTTTTAGATTTACTCTCTGCTCAGAAGAAAGCAGTTCACTATCTTCAGTCAGTGTTTCCAGCTGTTGAGTTAGCACGTGTTTGTTTATGTTGCCAGCTTTATTTCCCTTCACAGACACATAGGAGATCATTAGAGACCATTTAAAAGATATTGTGAGGGTTATGTTGGCAACACAGCTCAACAAATCCAATGATTGTACTAATCAATCAACCCTTTTTGAGCTGAAGAATCATGTTATCAGTCAAATACATACCACCAGAAGGCGGCCTCCACCGTCTTACCAGGAGGGCATTATCGGCTCATTAAATGGAGGCTGTGCACCCTGCTGTACAGAATCAGTACGCAGTGTGTTTCCATGTTAAAACAACAGCAAACATCCACATTTGAAGGCTGACGAGGCGGTGCTACCTGAATCCACTTTGCTCTTTGCTGTGGTCAGCTTACCTTTCATTATCTCATGACATTTCTTCTGTTTTCACAAGCTGTTTGGTTAGGTTTGGGCAAAAACTGCATTGTTTTACAGGTGATTCTACAGAATCGGTGCCATTTGTAGCTGACAAAGATCAGAAACAATTACATTAAAAATGTAAAGTATTTTTTTTATGTGATGTGAGTAAGTAATGCTTAGAAATCAGTTTTCCTATCTTAACATCACATTTAAGTTAATATTTTCTGAAGCATGACAAACGTAGAGTCAACCACATAACACTGCTTTTGTAATTTGACTTTTTATTTTTACAATAAGTTTATGATCATTTCTTTTAGTTTAGCTGTCTCTTATAAATGATTTCAGATTCTAATTAAATATAAAAGAAAAGAAAATACGTCATACAACATCCATTGGGAGTTGCCGTGAAATAATTGGTCATCCAGCTCAACATTTTCTCTTGAAATGTGCTGGAATTCATGTAGCTTTGTCACATATTGATGTTATATTTTGTTTATTTAATATAAAAATGTAACGTAACAAAGTTTACAGAGGTTTAAAATCAAAGGGTTAAATAAACCTCCACTTGTCTTCTAGTCCTCCACTTTATTTGTCTCTCTGCCATTTTTTATTTGCCATTGTTTAATCTGGAAATATATTAAAAAAAAATATAAACTCATATAAAACTCATCACAAGAGGCCTCTTTATATATCATTTTATTTTATCAATGCAGAAGCATAAATCATGCAGCTGGATCGAGGGAGCGTTGGAGCCTATTCCAGCTGTCATGGGGTGTGACGCAGCGAGAGGTCAATTTAGAATCACCAGTTATCCTAACATGCTAATATTAGGGTGATATTTGTGGACTGTGGGAGGAAGCGATAGCCGCTGAAGGAAACACACACACAGAATCACAAGAAGAACATTCAAACAGCCTCAGCCAAACAGGAAAGTGTGAAGCAACATTGCTAACCACTGCACCACAGCGCTGCTCTCAGGGTCAAACAAAGCGGTGTAATCTGTTGCATCGCGGGAAGCTGGGGATTGTCACATATTTCAGTCTCTGCTGTGTCTGCCCTAATTAGATTACAGTAATAGAATTAGTTGTAAAACTGACAGGGTTCACAAAAAAGTAGTACTTTATAAAAAATCTATAATCCATCTATTAATGTTTGTCATATGTGTCTCTCCTATTTTTGGGCCAGATGATAGCCGGGGGTCAGATCTCATTATGTCTCGTGCTCATTTGGATTGGTGGGATATGGCCCAATCAGCAAGCAAGCTCCTATGTGTCAGTGATTAATTACCTGCGTTCTCTGCTGTGCTAACGAGCTTAATCAAGTCCTCATGAAGGAGCTTTCTATTAGCAGGCTGGGCCAGAGGTGATGCTCCCTACCCTCCACCTCCCACCCCCACCCCCTCCACCCCATCTCCTTGTCTTACTTAGGCCTGCGATGTCTGACAAGCTCCCCCTGTTCATGTTTTATTTTAGTCAGAGATTGCTGCGTGGAGCAAAAAACGTACATTCTCACCTTTATCTTCTGTTATTTTTTATTATAATGAACTGTTTCCCGTCTTTTACACATTTGCTTTGCAGACTTGATTTAATCTGTTGTTCTCTGCCGTCTTCTCTGCCACTTTGTGTTTGGACAAGGCTTTGGTCTTGAGTGGCATAATGTGAGTGCTGCCGGAGCGTCACATGTAACAGTGGGAGATTGAATCAGACAATTAATTGTATCTCCCTCTTGGTGCACACAGTGGTGATGGAATGGTGGAGAAAGCTTGAGGCAAACAGTGGTTTTCTGTGCTTTCAAAGGAGCCTTTGTGTTTCTGTGTGTGTTTCCGAGTGTGTGTGCATGCTGAAGGGGTTTACTGGGCATTACATGTCATTTGGTGTGTGAGTGTGTGCATGTGTGCATGTGTTTATATGTAGTCGCGAATGTATTTGTGAGACAGGGAGATTAATTTGTTCTAATTAGACATTCAGTTGATGATTATGTTTCAGTAGCTAGTGGTGCAGAATGGAATCCATGATGGCGTCTTTTAGAGGAGATAATAGAAACCCTCTGGTGTTTTAATGAATTCTGATGGCAGAGTGCTGGTTGTAGGTTTATCACATCTGGTTTACCATAAGAGAAGAACTCATAAGGGGGGGAAAAGCCTCTGTGTTTATAGCACTGTGGAGTCTGAACTTTCTTCTAATTTCCTTAAGTGGTCTTCAGGAATAGTTTTCCATGCCTCGTGAAGGACATTCAAAGCTCTTCTTTGGATGTTTGTTGCCTTTTGTTTAGTTCTCTGTTAAGATGATACCACACTGCTTAATAATGGTGAGGTCTGGGTTCTGGGGAGGCCAGTCCATGACTAATAGTGCTCCAGGGTCCATGTTTTTCAACCTAGGTATGCTTTGACTACATTGACAGTGTATTTGGGACCATTACCAGTCAGATGCTTTCCAGATGGCATTGCATGGTGGATCATAAATCTTAGGCTGCTGGTTTATCTCTTCAGTTAAGTGCCTTTTTTGTGCCTAAAGGATTCCTTGCTCAATGTTAGGTGGCTTAAGAAACATACAATACTTACACCTGAAAAGGTACAAAGACTTGATTGAAAAAGCAATCAGTGTTGAAAGAAAAGCTTTTAAGATTTCTAAAAAGTCTGGAAAAATGTTCCTCAATACCGCTTCAAGGAATTACAACAAAGTCTGAAGCAAACTGTACAGAAATGAGGTGTGGCTGAAGACTTTTGCACAGTAAAGCACCTAACTACTTACACTCTAAATAGCCCTCTAATACATCCTGTCTTCATGATGGTTTAGTTGAATCGCTTTAGAGAGGGCTTGATGGATGTGATCTGGAGACTGATGTTTGTGGTGGCTTATTGAATTGCAGCTGTCTGAGTACACAAAAGCACCGCACAGGTGTACCTTCCGGTATTTCATTCAATTTCAGTCTTCAAAAGGGGAAGTAAACAAATATGAGCATTGCCTGCATTCATTCAGATGATAAGCCTTTTAAGGGACAATTTAAAGTTTGATGTAAAATCATAAACCCTTCAAATATAACACAACACAAGGCACTTTTATTCTCTGAGTGATAACTGAATGCAGCCGCCTCCTCTGAGTCTGTCAGCTGTGAGCTAGCGCTGCTCGCTTAGCCAAGTGTGAGCCATGTGGCACTCTTCCGCAGCCAGTGATTGAGCCTTTTTCTCCCTGCTTAGTGTGTGATTTGAAGATGATGTCACTGTTTAAAATGGTTTGGGTCCACTCCTGCCTCTAGAGAGGAGGATTACCACAAATCAATACAAAGTTGTTGTGAGTGATCACCTTTATCATGTGATGAGACATTTCTATCCTGTGGGGAGTGGTCTCTTCCAGGAAGCCAGCGCCTCCCTTCCTCCTGGAAGAGACACAGAAGAGCCATGAAAGGTTGGATGAGTATGAGGTTGATGTGAATCATGTACTACAGCCTTGTTGTGGTGCATCACCTTACTGAGAAGCTTTAGGATGGATTTTGCAGCATCTGTGAATAACAGATCATGTGTGTCGGATTCAGCTTAATGTCAAAAATGATCAATTACCTTTAAACCCTTTATAACATCACTTCATATATTTACTCCATTACAAACTTTAATTTTGACATAGCAGGGGGAGTGAATATTGATAATCCTGTTATTCTTTTCAGAATAGCTGGAAAATATAAAGTTTGCCTCCCTACTGGGGATAATAGAGATATGACTCATAATTTTGTTAGTATGACTGTAATTTAGGAGGATCTAAGAGGACCAAGAAGGGAAGGCTTAAATGTACTGAAACCGAGACTGTGCACAAGTCTTTAGCCACCCGTCATGACTCTCTGTTTTGCTTAAAATGGATGAACCAGTGTCGTGTGAACAAACAGACAACAGCAAAGAACCAAATTTAAATTGTATCTTTAGGCTCTTTGTTACAAACAGTCTCACAAAAACACATAATTTTCTGAATGAATGAATCTGTGATGAATGTAAAAGGTAATGTAGTCTGACAGGCAAAGGGCAACTGCTAACTGAAAACTTAGCAGTTGCTAGCATGGTGTGCAGTATGTTCTTCAAAAAATTTTGAGAAACCTGGTCGAGTAAAGAACAAAGAAGAGGTGGCGACTCGATGACAGGTGAGACTGTCTACAACAGATGACATGTGTCTGAAAATCATGTCCTTAAAAAGTGGGGAAAAAAATCGACCACAGACCTGACACAGGACCTGACCCTTCATTAGATCCATCTGTTGACTGAAGCCTCAGCAGAAATGATCTCAGTGTCTTTCAAGATGTCATTCTTAAGAAAGGGAAACAGGGAGAAAAGCCTGAGGTACACAAGAGCTGGACTGAAAATTGGTGGAGTGATGAAACCAAATGGAAACGATTTTATTCAAATCATTGTCAGTATGTACGGTGGTCAGGAGAGTGGTACAACAGTGTTTATATATGGTTTGTAGCTGCATTTTAGTCAGTGATGATAAAATTTTTGCAATAATGAAGACAGAAAGGTACCGTCAGATTTTGATCCACTGGGTAATAAAAGCTGGAAAGCATCTGATTGGCAAATTAATAAATTTTTCATCATGGCAATGAAAAAACAAAGTAAAACACTGAAAGTAAAAGCATACCTGGATACAAAATCCAACAATTGATCACTTACAGTCATAGATTGGCCTCCCTAGAGCCCGGACTTCAAAATTATTGAAGCAACGTGGGATCATTTTAATAGAGAACAGAACAAAAGGCAGCCAACATCCAAAGAAGAGCTTTGAATGTCTTTCAAGAAGCCTGAAAACTACTTAAAGAAATTAGAAGAAAAGCTGTATTGAAGAATTAGTTTTTGCTTTATTTGCTGTTTTTCCCTGAATGTTTGCACTTTTCAATTCATTCATGCACCCGTATTCTATTGTGATAGCAAATTGTAAGAAAGTGAGAGGTATCTCAAGACTTTTGCACAGTACTATATGAGTATTTTTAAAAAGTCATTCTGCAGAAATCGTGTGTTTTCCAAGTAAACAAAAAAGGTAATCTTATTAGTAAGTTTTGACCAACTGAAAACTCGTCTATACCAAATAAAAACATGGAAATAAGTGAAAAAAAAAATTCACTCAATGAGTGAGTGAAGAAAAATGAAAAACGAACTTATAGCTGCACTGTTGTAGTCAAAGCTACTTAGAAATGTATAGTGAGGTATTTTAAAAAAAAAATCAAACTAATTGTGAGGGGAAAAACGGTCAGTGTCTGTCTTCTGCAGCTCTGCCTGATGCTTTTAGATGCAGTGCTGAAGTTGGTTAAACTGCTGTTGAACCATGCTGGTACAGCCTCGTATGCTGCCGTCCACTGTGATTGACTCGTTCATCACCGCTGTCAGCATCCCAGCAGTAGAGACACATTATGGTGAGAGCTGAGCTTTTATTTCTCTGTGTGGAAATCAGAAATTTCAGCACCAGATGCTCTGAATGAAGACACAAAATTCCAGTCTGACTCGTCAGATATGAGACTCTTGCAGAGTGCATCAGCACTGTCGGTTCACAGAGGGCTGGGTTTTATTTGCCATGTTTATTCGAATAAATGTTTATAAAGATCAAGAATCATTAGGTGAAGGCATTAAAAGAAATAATTTACAAATTAATTTAGATTGTAGGACCACATAACAGGATCCTGCTGATGGCAGTCAGTACCTTTAGGCAGAAGTGTGCTGTTTGTTAACCAATAACAGCTTTCTGCAGGGAGCTGATGCACTGAGCCTGCTGTAAGGCTGTAGCATGTAATTTGCAGATGTGTGAGCTTTACTCAGCAGGTGGGGAGGAAGAAAAGAGCTGCCTTCCAGTCACTAGTGGGAGACTCAACATATAATTATTTGTGGATCCACCGTGCTTCCAATGTATGTATGTATACACAATTTTGTAAATACAGGTTTGGTTATAATAAATATCCTTAAAAGCCTTTAAAAAGTGTAATGCAATCAAGATTTTCAGTAGAAGAGAAATTGTTTTCAAAGAACATTTGACTGTGCTTTTAGTTGTTAATAAACTTGGTAGCAATTACTAATAATTATGACTACAATTATTGTTATATATTAATATAATCTGAAGCCTGAACATGGGTCGTGGGAACTGAAATAAACAGGCCAATTTTTCAAACTTCTTTCACCAGAAAACAAAGTATATTTGCTTTACTATGTATAATACGGCATATATACAGTATACTCTGTAAAACACATGTAGTGCAGCACACCTGTTGTCCCTTTTAGACACACCCCATTCTGCAGGTATGACTGTTAGAAAGATGTTCTCGGCCTGCAGGTCAGTTTAAAACAGTCTTGCAGATTTGAAGCTTGATATGAGAAAATAAAAGAGCGACCTGGCACTGTTTTTCTTCACTGTGGCGTTGCCTCCACTCTAGTTGATTCCCTCGCAGGAAGGGATTCAATTTCCCCCAACCAATTACTAGAAACTAATATAAGCTCTTGAAGCCAATGGCAGCATTGGTAGACATGCCAACATTCTGAGTTTTAGGAGTATAGGAACGGATTAATGCATCTAAAACGGTTTAGATTGGTTCACCATGGACACTGATGGAGGCTCTCCACTCAGCAACCTTTGACAACAGTCTTAGTCCTGCTTTAGTTGGGCTTTAGTCATGGTCGGCTAATTGTTACTCCTCTTGCGGCACGTACAGGACAGGAAACTGTTATGCCAGACACCTGAGTCCACTTCATTGAGAGGACTTGAACGTGGCAAACTGAGCGAGCAGGTCGTCTGCATAAACACAGTTTTCATTTATGCTCTTTCCTAATTAATCCATGCTGTCACAAATATACAAGTGGTGGACGGAGGAATATGAAAAGAGGTCATTTCTGCCTGTTCAGACTTGTTGAACAGGTAAACATAAAGAAAGCAGAG
This sequence comes from Pelvicachromis taeniatus, assembly GCA_015108175.1. NCBI lineage: Eukaryota > Metazoa > Chordata > Actinopteri > Cichliformes > Cichlidae > Pelvicachromis > Pelvicachromis taeniatus. Next base: position 39,531 of record VURO01021288.1, read on the forward strand.
CTTTCACTTCCACTTGAGCTCACAGTCTGCCCTAAAGTCGCTGCCCCTTTATTGTCTGTGGATGCCTTAAAGTTGAATTGGGTGAAACTATAGTTAAAGTAATTGTCTGGTGGTGAAATTCATATGCGACAGCCATGTACGGTCTCCCCACACAAGCCTTACCAAAGGCCCTTTGTTGTGTCAGCCGTCTACATCCTCAGCTCACTTCCTCAGAGGTGTTTTTGGGGAAGAAAATGACCTTACACTTACATCTGAGGATATCCGTCCCAGTTCTGTTCACGACTCTAAAAATGGTTGACCTTGGAACATCAAAAGCTGGAACATCACGCTGGGTAACACACCCAGTGGGTTAGTAAAAACAAAAAATAAAGGCCTCTAAATGTTTCCTCGCCTGGTGCAGAGCACACATTTAAAAACCCGCCTCGATGTCCTCAAGTCGCTCCACATCCATTTACATTTACATCCTGAGGATTGCACATGGCTGCTCTGCTATGCCTTAATTTAGAAAGAAACACTACATTAACATTAATATGAGGTGGCACACGCACGCACACGCACACGAAATCTGAGGAGTGTTAGAATACGCTGCAATACACATTCGGTCTATGTATCCTTCATTCATTTTATTTTAGACTCTATGTAAGGATGTTGGTTTGGCAACAGTGACCATCTTTTTAAAAATCTGTTTGCGTAGCATGTGCGTGCTCGTGTGCGCGTTTGTTGAAGCCAGGGGGAGAGTAAGCTCTGTGTAGTCTTTGTTAAATCCCACAGTGAGGGGAAACGTTGCGTCCCAGGAGGTTTGCTTGGACCGTTCTGCTGTTTTCTAACATGGAGTGGCCTCTGGTACTTCTACAAATGTTCCCAAAACAGTGTCGAATTAAACCGTCACTGTTAATTACAGCAAAAAGCATTATTAGGTTACTCGTTAAGTAGACAAGCGCACCCTCTCCACAGCCTCTCTTACAGCTTTAAAAGAAATTTGTCACTATGTTTTTTTTTTAATTCAATTAATTTAAAATATATATATAAGCACATTTTTAAAAATGTATTTATTTTATTTTTTTAATTGTATGAAATTCTTATTTAATTATTTATTTTTTACTCTTTAATTATTTTTTTTCGTTTCACTGACTTGAGCCAGTAGCATCAGAGTTATTCAAGCATGCACTAATGATTACATTATATTACTTAAATTACTCCGTTATGTTTACTCCTACATAATTATGCACATGATAGGGACCCGAATAGAAATCGGCTCTTTACACCAGCAGCACTTAATCAGTCCAAGACAACTTTTATCAGCGCTAACAATGTTTAATGAAGACATTCTCAAATGATCACGAGTTAATCAATGATGTTTTTACTCTGCGTCTGTATGTTTTATGTTCCTAAATACTGCCTCGGATCCAGACGATGGGTTTGTAAAATAAGCCATCACCACCACCATCATCATCATCGCTCCCCTGGCAGTTGTGGGAGTGAATCATATTTCAGCACTTCTGAAATCATTTCCTAGACCCAAAATAGCAAGGGTAATTCAATCAGAACATTATGGGATGTTTAAAATGAAGTGTACTGAATGGATCCGAGGATTACGGCGTCGAAACAGGGTCATTGATAATTAAACAGCCGAATATAAGATTAATTAAAGCGCTGTGTGTGTTTGATTAAAAATATGATGATGAAGCAAGCTGGGCTCAAACTGAGAGATTGACAGCGGCGACGGCGGCGGCGGTGCTCAGGCTGTGTAGAGGAGAGATAGACAGAGGGAGGAAGATGAAAGGTGGTGAAAGACGAGCGTGATGAAGTGGAATAAGCTGAGTGTTGGAGGAATGTGTGCGCACCACCACTTGTGCGCGTGTTTTGTGTGTGTGTGTTTGTGAGCCCCCGTCTCTGGGAGTTCTTAGGGTGTGCCTGTTTTCTCAAGCGAGACTCTACTCTTGCTCAGCCTTTACAGCTATCTCTCCCTCTCTCTCACACACGCTCACTCTCTCTCCTCTTTGTCTGCCTCTCTTTCCCTCTTCCTCTCTGTCGTCTCTCTACCCTTCAGTCCTCTCCCACCAGGGCTTGTTGAGCGGTGGGCCGATATGTCGCTCTTCCTCTGCAAATCTAATTGGAGACAGGCTTTCATTGGCATGACATGGAGATGAGTTGCCAAATCCTTTCAGCCCTCCTGCTAGAGGCTCTCTCTGCTCGGCTCTTGTACAGTGCTGCGCGCTGACGCAGAGGCTGCAGCCACAGAGGCGGCCTCCACCCCAACCATGTATCCAGAGAAGTGTCTGTGACGATCTGAGTAAAAAGAAGAAAAAAAAAATCAAACACACCCAACGCACGCTGTCCTGATGGGTTTAAATCATGCAGCAGCCACTTGATGCCGTTCCGGCAGACATAGTTCATTCATACGTGTAAGAATGAGAGGGATAGTTGCCAGCACAGCGGGGACTTGTACTTTATGTACACACAGATGAGTGTGCACATTAAAAATACTGGGTATCTCTGTCGTCCGCCGGGTCTCGAGTGAGTTCAGTGAGAGTGCGGACTCGCTGTCTTAACTGTAGGTTATGCTCACATGTTAGGCAGCAGTACGGTACCTCAGGGAGCTGGAGGAATCGCACACACACACAGGTTTGTGTTAGTTATCTGGCTCTCTGGTGTCATATCTGCCCAAAGGTTGAATAATGCCTCTCAAGTGATTCTACCAGCCTTCGTCTTTTTTTTTTTTTTCCCCTAATTGACACAACTAACTGTTGCAGACTCTGTGGTGCTCCACCTAGGCCTTTTAGAGAATCCTGTGGTGTAGCCAAAACACCAGAGCCGTGTTTGATGCATCTGTGGATGAGAAAGAAGCTCTGGCATGATACAATAAACCATTGTAATACAATAAATGGTCATGACATGCCACGGGAGAGGGGGATAAAAGGGATGGGGCGGTAAATGTGCTGCTTTTATTTATTTATTTATAATTAAATTGCTCAAGAGTACAACTTTTATGGGCTTTACACTTGCTCTGCGAATGTGAGAGAAACAATGATGCAAAATATAAAAAAAATACAAATAAATAAAGCAAATTGAGCACCAAAACAATTACCCTCCTGTTTCTCCACGATAAACATACCTCAGTGCTTTGTAGATTTTTTAGGCACTAGACAAAAAAAGTGGCTGTGGTAAAAAAAAAAAAAAAAAAAAAAAACTCTTTTTTTTAAAAAAATTGTTTTTTTTTTTTTTTTTTTTTTTTCTCTTTTTTTCCCCC
>VURO01021288.1:45608-58007 GCA_015108175.1 Pelvicachromis taeniatus
ACCATATCACACACACACACACACACACACACACACACACACACACACACACACACACACACACACACACACACACACACACACACACACACACACACTAACTTGTGATTTATAGAAAAAGAGACACAAAAACAGAGCTTGAAAATTAGGTGACAAGCCGCTTTCTCAGGCTGGCGGTCAAGCAGTGTGTGATGCAAAATGACAGGCAGGATAGCAAGCGGGCAGAGATGCAGGCTGCCTCGGTAATGACACACACACACACACACCTGCAGCCCACAGGACACTTCACACCAATGTGAAATGAACTAATGGAGCTGCAGGACATTATGTAAAATAGACGACAGAGAGGAAAAAGACAGGGCAAGGTCAAAGGATTCAAGAGAAAGAGAGAGCGAGAAAAAGCAGACACTAATGCCATGCGAATAAAGGACAGAAATTAAATTGGGGGTGATTAGGATAAGAAAGAGAAAGTAGAATGAGATGATGATTAGCTGTAATCTAAGCAGCAGAGAATGAAATAAGTAGTACCCTCACAATCCTTCTGAATGGCAGGTTTGGTCTCACGAGTGATTACACCATTCTGAGCCCTCTTAGAAAGTAGGAATGAGGAGAAAGGCGATACCAAGACAAAGAGGGACTTTAAGGAGAAGGGGGATACTGTGTGAGTAAGTAAGTGAGAGGAAGTGATAAAGCAAGATAGGGAATGACTAAGTAGCTCTGCTGTACAAGAGACGTGGCAGCTGCACAAAAAAAGCGTTAAAGAGAGGAAATGTTTAAAGGTGAGTGAAGCAAAGTGGGTGAGTTTCGCCAGAGCGCCACTTCAGCTAGTTATCTGTTTTCGGTATCTGACCTCGCAGAGGGTTTTGACCTTATTTGGCAGCCCCATTGAAAGTGGGATGTGTTCTTGCGGTTGTGTTTTTTCAACACATCTTTTAACTAGATTAGTTGATTGGTTGTTGCTCCTGCAGACTGAAAATGCTCGTGTAAGAGCATCTAAAACAGGGATGCAAAGCATTTTACCTCCTGGGCCACATACAGCCCACTTTAAGGTGAAGTGGGACAGACCAAATAGACAAACATTACAGATAAGGTTTTGGTAGATCATTGCTCTGACTGTCCTGTTGTTATAAATTAAGGGTATAGAGTTTTCATTAATTCATAGTAAATGTCCTTGTACTTTGGTGTAGTGTGCGTGACAATGGGCGGTGGGGGTGTTTATCAATAGAAAAATCTCTAAGGCTTATAATAAAATACAGTTAAAAGTTCAAAATCTATTCACTCAGTCACATTTTCTAAAGCTGTAATGTGGGTCAGATTGGAGTATTTGCCGGGCCCATTCTGGCCCTTAGGCCGTATGTTTGACACACCTGGTCTGAAGCATTTTCATCTTAACCCCTTAAAATTTTGAACCTTGAAATAATAATTTTTTTTGGACTTTTTTTGTTTTGTTTATTCACTGATTCTTTTTCATCTGGTAAAATAAAACAAATGAAATACGAATTTGCAAATATCAATTTAAGTTTGTGTATTATTTGCTACATCTGGTATTTATTTTGCAGTTTATTGCTTAAAAATATATTCTACAATTTATTTTGATGAACTGACAACTGATAAAAAGTGTGAGGTGTCTATAATATGTTATGTCTTGTATTTTACACATTTCTGCCTTTTAATTATGCTTACATGCATCTCTGTGTTTGGTTTTGCTGATTAATTTAATATGCCACCAACCTGCTGGGGCCTGCAGATGAAAATTAGCATGTGTGGGTAAATGTGGTATATTTACATGATGAATGTAAGTGCTAATGTTAATTAATATGCAGAGTCGAACATAGGCATAGTTCACAGTTGGATCCCGGTAACAAACATTAAACCTGTACAAAATTATTTTTCCCCAAAAAGGAGGCTCTCATTCTTTTATTTTTTATTTATTTTGCATATTTAATTAATAGCGATAATTGTGCAGTTATGAATGAGGTTCGAAAAGCTGTTTTGAAACCTTTTCAGAGTCATGATTAAAACTCCAGCATTTTATCTATTTATAGGTTTGTTGGCATAAAGAAGTAAATTTTTTAAATATCTTATAAAACAGAAACGATATTTATTTTTTTAATTGCCGAATTTAAATATTTCTTCAGGTTACTAAAATACACAGATTCGCAAAAAGGATTTGAATGAACAAACTGCTGTTGGAGTCCATAATTAAAATCTTCTAATCCTTGGTATGCATTGATATTACACTCACCAGCCACTTCATTAGGTATACCTTGCTAGTGCCTGGTTGGATCCCTTTTGAATCTCCCGCTCCACCAGATCCCAAAGGTGCTCTGTTGTATTGAGATCTGATCACTGTGGGGTCATTTGAGTACAAAAACTAGAAGCCAGTTTGATGTGATTTGAGTTTTGCCACGTGGTGCATTGTCCTGCTGGAGCAGTCATCAGTACACTGGTAATAAAGGGACATAGTCAGCAACAATGCTCGGGTATTCTGAGGTGTTTAAACAGGGCTCAGTTGGTATTAAATGGTTAAAAGTGTGCCAAGAAAAAATTCCACACCCCATTACACCACCAGCAGCCGGAACTATTGATACAAGGCAGGATGGAGCCACACTTACATGCTGTTTACACCAAATTCTGACCCTTCAATCCAAATGTCGCAGCAGAAATCGAGACTCACCAGACCGGGCGATGATTTTCCAGTTTTCTATTGTGCCATTTTATTGAACTGATCTGGTTAAATAGCTACACTAAACAGTATATGGTTTGTGGGAGGAGATGTTGATTTCTCCCACATTTGTGCTCACAACCGTCTCTGTCCCTCAAAATGATCAAAACATCCAGCCCTCTGTGCTTCACAGCAGCGCTGTTCTTTTTACTGTAAACTTGGAGAGAAAGTCTTTAAAAGTGGTTCTTCAATATGTAATTACATTTTTAATAAACGCTTTGAACAGTAAACTTTGTAGTTTTTTTGTTTCTTTGGAAGATGCTGCTGAACAAGTAAATAGCGTGCTCGCATTGTCAGCTGTTGGTTAATACACTGCGAGAGCACATTTATTTAGGGCACGGTCTACGGCATCCATGCTCTCTTTAATGAAAGCTCAAGTCACGTATTTCAATAGTGTGTTTTTTTTAAACAGCCTCTAAGAACAGAAGGCACAGAAGAATGAGCTGTGTCAAATTTGGCTATGCGGGCAACACATGTTAACAGGATGACATCATCCTTAGTTTTGGACTTGCCATGCGAACCGCCGGCGATAATGAACATAAAGAGCCAGCCAGCCACCAGCCTCATCTGTTTAAAGCGAGGAAGCGGCGACTGTTGTGAGCAGTGGAAGTGTGTGAAAGAAGATGGTAGTATAATGTCAGGTAAACCACATGTTGCACTCATCTGCACAATCCATTGAAAACTCAGCAGGTTGAAGCTGCAGTCATCAAACAATGATGGATTTTGATGGAAGTGTGAGGTTAGAGATGAATAGTGCATTAGCTGCCGGTCATGCGTGAAAATACCTTCATTATCGAGTTGAGTGTATGAACTGTCAAAGCAGGGAATCCGCCAGGCTTCAGCCTACTCACACACACAAATGTAAACACTTGACTTTTCTACTCATTTTCAGCGTTGCCAGCCCCTCCACCGTCACTTGACACTGCAATGCTGTTAGCATATAATCACAGTGAAAGGTAGGTAGTACACCCATTCTCCCCCTCTGGGTAAGAAAGTGGTGGAAGAGGAAAGATTGGCTTTGATGTAGAGTGGAGGTCGTAACCCGAGCACTGCTCTGCTTCCTGCATGACTAACATGTGCATATGCAGGTTTATATAATTAGTCCATGCATGGGTAAGATGTTCCACAGGGGGCAAATATAAGAAAGCGCAAAATACTGAATCTTTAACTTCTATTTTAAAATTAAAGATCGTGTGAAGTGAAGCGAGTGAGAGCTAACTGATTAAAAGTTTTCTTTTCTCGGTGCTGCTGTGACCTATGGTCCATGCATTTCACATCAGTTTTAGTCACACTTTATCTAAAATGACAAATAAGTAAACAAGACATGACAGAATTAAAAAGTAATGTAACTTTTTTTAATCAATCCAAGTCATAGGAGCCTTTTGTCTACAGTTATGCCTGTAACAATAAGAGTTGTGGTAATATTTAAATTCTGGACAAACAAACCCCAATAAAGAGTGCTGAAAAAAGAATAAATAAGGAGATGATATAAGCCGGTTTTAAATATGTACATTTAGCTTAAGCCTCCTTGCAGGTGGTATCTGGCAACCAGTCATTTGTGGACTGTATTTTTGAAGACTTTTGATATATTGCCTTTGCCATCTTTGTTTAGTAACCAAGTAGATCACATTGGATTCAGGACTAGAGATGGGGAGTGTGGCGGGGTGTGGTCGGCAGTGCATCTGCAGGGCATTGAACGGATCTGCAAGGCATCCGCAATCACGCCTCGCCGGGTTAAAAGCCTGAACCAGGACCTGTCATGTTGTTGTTGTGTACGTGCAGCTGGCAGCTGGGATGCTGCAGCCGGGAAGTGTTAGAACAGCAACCGTGCATAAATAAAGCATGCTGAAAAGCACCAACATGTAGTCGGGTCTGCCGTGGTTTTTTACAGGGAGTTATCTGCTAACAGTACCAGCTGCTAGTCTTTGCAGGTAGATCGAGTTTGAGTTGGATTCCAGTGAAATTTGGTACACAAGTTTGTGTTTACTATTTGGTCAGCCTGATCACCATCACATCAAAACTCTCACCTGTTCAACCTGTTGCCCTCTGGCAAGTGTTCCAGGTTCCTGAAAGCAAGACAAAAAAACTCAGCTTCTTCTCAAGTGCCATGAACTCTCTCCCTCAACACCACTACCAGCTCGTCTTCCATTTCTCCTTTTCCTCCTTCCTGCAATAATTTTGCTTGTGTGCAATATCAAAGTCACAGTCAGCTTTATTGTCAAAAACCATATTCACAGATTGTACACAGGAATTTGAAATTGCAATGCTATTATTTTAGCGTTTAGATCATTAGAATACTCAGTATATGCAATATTTTCTATTATTGGTTAAGTCACTGTGAAATTGCAAAAGTCTTGCACCTCACTTTTTGTTGCCACATTACTTGGTTACCATACCTTGCGTGTATAGAGTTGGAAATTTATAAGAATTTAGCGATTTTGATTCCATTTTCAATATCACTTATGAATTTGATTCTCTTATTGATTTTCATTGGGTTCTCACCGGCTCTTTGAGTCACCACCATTATTAGGTAGCATATCAAAAATATTACATTTCTCCACTTTTTTGGAGGCTGCAGCCTGACTGCTCATCAGTTTGTTACCTGTGAAAGTTCAGGGTCTGTCTGCTGGGCTGAGGTCGGTATTCACTCAGTTGTAACATCACCCTGGGTTCTTGGCAAGCTTAGCGTTAGCATGCTATCTGTGCAGATGATTGCAAAGAGCTGAAGTTGAGTTAGCAGCTTAATGTCCTTGCTGCTGCCCTGGATGCAGTTTGTGCTTTACCATCACAATATTGTCTTTTTGTGCATTAAAAATAAAACTCATGTCCATGATGCAGACTGCGCCACTATTTTCTTAATCCCACACATGAACTGAAATCAGCTAATTGTAGTACAATTGCAACCAACAAGCAGAATCATTAGGCCAGCAAACTAATAATTCCAAGGAATTAGCCTTCTGGGAACTGCTTCTCAATTCACATCCCTACCATGTAATATATAGTACATTTAAATCCAAATGACTGCATGTTTGTACTTTGTTTTTTCTTTTTGCATCTGAAGGTGTAGCCTTTCTGCAATTTTGTTATACCCTGATTAATGGCAATAAAACGTCTAAGTCTAATTCTAAACTCCCTGTAGCACCATTATCACACTTTAATTTGAATAACATTTTCTTTTACGTTCAAATACTGTCAAGATTTCCATTTAAAGGTGGACTCAAATACAGACCAAACCGCAGAGTACAACAAAAAGCGACCTTTATTAAAACCTGATAATTAAAGTCCACAGAAGCAACAAAAGGTAAACAAGTCCAGAAGGGAGAATAAAAAAAATCCCCAAATAACAGACAACACACACATTGAGACAAGGAGCCTGGAAATGCTGAAAACTCACACAAGGGAACGGGGAAGTACAACAGACGATCCAGCAAAGACAAAGAAGCAGACGGGAATATTTATACACAGAGGGCTGATTAGGGAATCAGAAACAGAAGGGCAACAAGCCGCTAGTGAAAACAATCAGGAGGCAAAACTTCCAACATGAGAACAGAAAGCTAAACTGAAACTCAAACACAAATGTATTCAATAAAAAACTGAAAGCAGAAATGAAGGATTTAAAAAAAGGAACCGTGCCAAATATCTGCAAAACTAAAGAGATTTCAATCAGCTGCACTGCATTTTGTGATCGCCTTAATGGCTATTAGTCAAAGCTGGCATGCTAACAGGTTAAACTAAGGTGGTGAACATGGTCAGCTTTTATAATAACAATAATAATAACACTAAGGTTCACCTTATACAACATCAGAATAACAAGAATAATAGGAGAGATTAAAACCTTGGAATAATGTTTGAGTGTAAAACATGTCAAACACGATGGTTATAGTTGAACTACTGAGTACTAAACAGATGAGGTTTGATTTAAACTGTGTAATAGTATCAAGTTGAGAGAAGTGAAGTGGTGGTGAGTTCCAGTTCAGCTAAGTGTTCTGGCACCCGTGGTGTTAAGTCGGAAAGGAGAAGGGCTCAGGAGTGCAGCTTAGGCTGAGCACAGAAAGGGTATGAAAGGATGATGGAGGTCTGAAAGTTATGGGGGAGTGCCATGAAAGTGAGAAGCAGAATGTTGTAATGGATGTGTTAGGGAAACTTGAGCCAATGAAGCTGGATCATCATAGATGTAATATGATCAAGTAAGTTCTGAACCATTAGAAGTTGATTAAGAAGTTCTGAGGGGGATAATCCAAACAAGAGGTGGCCAGGGCGCGACCCAGAACTTGTGAGGTGTTGAGAATGAAAAAGGGCGCAGTCTAGAAAAGTTGCATAGTTGGAAGAAGGCTGAATGTGAGATATTATTGATGTTGGTGGTAAAGAAGGGAGGATTCTCCAACATGGCTTCAAGATTTCCAAAATCAGCGGAAGTGTGGACATGAAAAACATGTATAGAAACAACATTAGGGTTTATTTGGGAAGTGAGTCTAAGCATCAGTGTCTTACGTGCATGTTTTAATAAACAACTGTTAGTTCTTTATACAGCTTAAGGTAAGATTTTAGTCCCTTAACCTCAGTTTACATTGTTTTACTTTCACACACAGGCTGTGAAATTCTTTATCACGGCCAATGCCTCTGCTTGACTCTCAGACCTCTATTCTAGCCACCCTTTAACAGAAGGCCTCATTGTGGACAAACTAAAAAAGACTGCTGACACGATTGCTCATTACAACAGCTCTGTCACGTCTCCTCGGAGGGAGGACGTCTGTAAATAATCCATCGTGACTTCTATGTCCTGATTTGTTCGGTGGTTTTACACAACTGCCCTTCCTTCACCAATTCATGACATCTCCTGGAGCAAGAAAAGAGATTTCTTTTTTTTTCCCTTGGAGAAAGATGTTTTGATGATTGCTGAAAAATTGCTGCTCTGCAATAAATGTCATTGAACCAGGTGGCCATCTTAATTGTGCACTCAGTAGCATAATAAATGTGATGAGACTCGATCACTGATTATGAATGTTGTCTGTGTTAGAATATTCATAAATATCTTTAAGATATCAAAAAGGTTTGCATCACATGTGCTCTCTGACTGAACCACAGAGTTTTGGTGCATATTCTGTGGTGCAGTCAGAGAGCATTAAAGGAGAAAGGTAAACTCTGAGCTACAGACAAGACTATATTTGTTTCTCTGGCTTGCAGGAGCTGGATACGCTCCATAATCATCTGTGCCCTACCTTCCAGTTCTCTCTTATACTGTATGACTCATGACCTTATTTGCTGATTGGCTCTGTGTATCTCGTTTCCAGGACGACCACTCCATGTTTTTCCAGTTTGGGCCATCCATCGAGCAGCAGGCCTCCGTCATGTTGAACATTATGGAGGAGTATGACTGGTACATCTTTTCCATAGTCACCACGTATTACCCTGGTTACCAGGACTTTGTCAACAAGGTAAATAAATACAAAAAACAGACACTTTCAATTATACTGCATCATTAATTTATTATTATGTAGCCAATATGTGAGATGGACCGTAACATGACCTAAAACATGAGTCTTTGTCAGATATTTGCTTTAATAATGCACCGAAAGGCACCAGCAGTCTGCAGTATAAAAGATGGACGTAGCTACTATTAAGTGACATCACCCAGTGGTTTTGACCTGTGCAGTTTGAAGCTTCAGGGATTTGTCTTGTTGGTTTTATTTAGCCACACTTTTATGAAGTTATTGCCTCACAGCAAGAAGGTCCCAAGTTCGGCTCCACCACCTATCTGTGTTGGGTTTGCATGTTCTTCCTATGTCTCCATGGGTTCTCTTCAGGTGTGAATGTGAGTGTGATGGTTGTGCGTTGTTTCGAGACAAAACTTAAGAAACAAATGGATAGTATCACGATAGCTACATCCATCTTTTATATAGTGACCATTGGGTGCTCCTTGGATTTAATAAAAGTAACCTGGCAGTCAGAGGAACCACGCTCCTAACTTTAGGATTGAAGCAAATTTAAATGAATGAAGTCTGAAAAAATAACCTAAAACAAAATTCCCTGATTGGTTGGTAAAAACCTAGCAATTGTTTTGGTTGCTAACAATTTGGTTACCCGTAGTGTGCATGGAAAACACTGACTTGTTTGCAAACTCTCACCATCTACTCTTCGAGCGGTAGTGAACCTGTGGAAAGTGCGACATAAACCAGAATTGGAGACGTTTCATATTCAGCTGGAATGCTGAAACACAAACACGCTACGTAAAAGTTGCATCATTACCAGCAGATTTTTGTATGCTACAGGAAGAGCCTTATCTTTACCTTTATCCAAAATATACTACTCGATGATACGTTGAAACCAGAAATATAAGGAGAAGTATTATCTGCAAAGACAAATGTATTCGAGAAACAGCAGGATAATTATTGCTTATGAAGTTAATGGTCATAAAATTTTTCAACCATAGATTCATCCTACAGATACATTTTTACTCTGGGTCCCAGGCACATTGGGTCTTAATGCTTTTGTCTTTTGGGGATGTAATATAAGATGCCTGAGAGTAATGTGTTTCCTTTAATAAGATACATGTTTTATCCTTTTAGTATCCCTTTTTTACATTTTTTATTTTGTGGTTTTGCAAAGACAGTGAACATTTGGGAAGTGACCCTATTTCTGAGAACATGATTGCCACAAATTCAAGTTTTGAAAAAGGATCAAATTTGGAGTTTGGCGTGTGAAGCATGTGAGTTCCTAGTTCTATTTTCTGATTGCTTTAATACTAAAAAGCAGAAAGGCCTTTTGAATTTTCCTCCTTGGTGGTTTCAGCCTTCTCATCTTAAGGCCAAGAACGCACTCGTTTAAGAGGTTCGTGTGAGATCCTGAGTCCCTTTGAACATAACACACACATCTGAGCAGAACAAAAACTTTATTGAAGCCAAGCTAATCGTATTTTGTAATAACAATTCAGTGATGGCAATGTCTTTCCTTTGAACAAAGTTAAAGAAACAATCTGTTTAAAATAAAAACAAACATATAGAGCGTATTTAGAGCCTGGTACTTCTCTGAGGAGTCGTATTGTCTTTATAACAACATTCAAACATAAAGTATGTGTGTTTGGAAAATAGGAAAAAAAACCTCAATGAAAAAACTGAATGTATTTCTATAGCCACCATCGGAAATCTCGTACTCTCCTCTCTCAAGCAGATGACAAAAATCCTTCGAAGACCCAAATTTTCTTTCTTAATTACAAAACAAAGTTAATGTTGTGGTGAGAAGTTGCCTATTTTTAATCCCATATAACTTTGTTTGAATTGATTCCCTTAAGGAACAGCTATTTTAAAAAGCTACAATACTTACTTCATCCAAGTGCCATATACTGTTTCAGTTTGAGATCTACAAATACATATTTGGAGTCAATCTAAAAAAAAGAAAAAAATGACATCTTCCCGCGTTGCTCGTTTATCTGTTTACAGGTGAGCACAGAAAAATAAAACCAGCACCATCTCCCAGAGAATTTTTCTTTCTGTGTGTGAGGATATAGCTGTAATATCTAGGAAAAAGAGATTACCTAATCGTTTTTTTTACCTAATCGATCATTGCTTCCTCCTCCCAGGAGATGTGTAGAGACTAACTGTTTGGCAGTCTCAAGGTTGGAGGAGGAGACATCTCAGACAGTTTTGTTCCAGTATATCTGCTTCACAACTACACTGCATGTGTGCAGCCCACACGTCTTCAAACAATCTCCTGCTTTTTCTCCAGGTCCGCAGCACCATCGAGAACAGCTTTGTAGGCTGGGAGCTAGAAGAAGTCCTCCTACTGGATATGTCAGTGGATGATGGAGACCTCAAGATCCAGAACCAGCTCAAGAAACTGCAGAGCCCTGTCATTCTGCTCTACTGCACAAAGGAAGAGGCTTCCACTATTTTTGAAGTGGCTCATTCTGTGGGCCTCACAGGTTACGGCTTCACCTGGATTGTGCCCTCGCTTGTGGCTGGTGATGCAGATCATGTTCCCTCAGTCTTCCCCACAGGTACACCCACACACCAGAGCAGCAGGATGCGCTGTCAAAATTTTCGATTTTAGGTGACACATGGTTGAAATGGACCTATTAGATTAATTTGCAGCAACATAATTTTATTCTGTATGCTGATCGAGTCACTTTTTAAAAGATTTTGTGTGATTCATAGATCAAAACTTTATCTTTCATATTGTGCCTTCGTGGCTGTTCACACTTTAATTCACCTTTCTTCTGATTGGCTGCCCCTTGCAAACAGAAGGTTTTAACAGCAGCCAGAGCCATGTTCCCGACATGACCAAATGAAAAATATCCCATCTCTTTGACACCATGCACATCCTGCAGTAGAAAGAGCCTGAAAAGCCCGAGCAGTCTGAGGCCTAAGCTCTCGGCTCATATGGATTATTTGCACTTGACCTCATTATTTGAAACTTTGGCCATGTTTAATATGAGCATTTCCAACATGAGCAAGGGAAAGCATAATACTTCAGTTTCAAAGTGTATTTTAATGCAGCCAATTAATAATAGAATGTATTTATTTAAGTATCACACAGGATATTTATCGTGATGCTTTGTTTTTAACCGGAGATAAAGATTCATCTCGTTCTTCTTCTTCTTGTAATATTGGTAGATTTCTACTGCCTTTAGAGTTGGTCAATGTGGCAGGATTTTCATTCTTTATGTTTCCTAAGATTTCAAAACTTCCAGATTAACACATGTAAAACATATTTAATCTATCTCTGTTTATTTTCTCTAAATTCTGATCAGTTTTCCAAGAAACTGTTGAGCAATAATCCATTCCGCGTTATTGCCATGGGCCAAAGAAATGTTGCCAGCATCTCTGAGGGGGCTGTTCTCAGTGGCTGAGCGGCAAGGTCGCATCCCCAGTCATCTGTGGCAGCGCCGAGTGGGGGATTTATGCTTACAGCGGAGAGGTTTGCTGGGCAAGGATTTAGTATTTACGCATCAGAGTGTGTTCAATAAACTACATTTTTCAGACATAGATGGAAATAATGGGAAGGCTTGATTGCGTCATTGTTTGGCTCATCCGTCGTATTCTGTCATGTTGGCAAGGTGAGGACTCTGAATTCAGACTGGAAGCAGCAGAATGCAGTTCAAAAGCTTTGTTGAAAAGACAGCAAGTAACGTACCGCAATGTGGTGCTGGTTTTGAGCAGAGATAAGCGGCCAGAAGTTCTGTGACGGGGAGGAGAGCAGAAGATTAGCTGAGGCGAAGAAGGTACAGGTATGATTGTGGAGTGAGTAATGGGAACAGTCTTACTCGTGAGCTTTTGGTCCAGGAAGGAGGTTTTCTGAGGGCAGTTGGGAATCTGGGATTTGGCCGAGTGATGAGACGCGGGAGGACCGAGGACAGCGCGGAGGGGATTTGAGGTTTTTTTTTTTGTTTGTTTGTTTTTTTTGTGCGACGTTCCAGTCACACTCCATACCAGTTGATGGCGGTAATGCACCATTCAGTTGTTTGCCAAACGCCAATAAAATTTAAAAAGAAGAAGAAGAAGACAGAGCAGAGAGACTTCCGGGTCGAAGGTCACCCAGCTACTATTCGAGGCTGGCGTCTATTTGTCGTGACGTGTTTTCAAACCGGCGTTTATTAGAAACGGGCGTCAATAAGAGACAGGCCACTACTAGAAGATATACGGTAGTTGGGTAATACAATAAAAATGCTCCCAAAGTCA
>VURO01021292.1:0-12217 GCA_015108175.1 Pelvicachromis taeniatus
ACCTGTTTGGTGACACTAGCTGTGTCATGACACACACACACACACACACACACCCCCACACACACACACACACACACACACACACACACACACACACACACACACACACACACACACTGTCTGAAGACAAAGAGGATTCAGACATCAAGTAAGGAATTCAGCCCTGTTTTCCTGCAGCTGCTTTTACTCGCCTCATTGACACACATAAGTGAGAGCTTTCAGTGCGTGTTCCTCTGTGTGTATGTGTGTGTGTGTGTAGAGAGAGAGAAAGAGAGAGAGTAGAAACACGAAGCCTTACTATCAACGGATGTTTTGCTGCATTATATAAAAAAACAAACCCACAAAACCCCAAAAACAAAACCCAATCTGAAGCCACTGTGTGCTGGTTGGACTTCACTCTCACGTCTCGAGGTTTGATTGTTGGTCATTTTCAAGAAAACTTTCAGAGTTGGCGGATTTCACCCTGATGATTGTGGCTTTTCTTTAATCGCTCACAGACTCTGAAAAATAATTCAGTTTTTTGTCTTAAACACGCCTCCCTCTCTCCCACTCTCTCTCTCTCTCTCTGTCCCTGTGTTTTTTTAATTGGCATATAGGGAGGCTTGTTTGTTTTTGTTGTCTGCTGTTTCTTAAATGTGTGTGTTCGTGTTCATGTGGCCCCCAGTGTCCCAACAAGCACCGCGGTAGGTGTTGGGAGGCGCTTTCGGCGGCAACAACAAAACAACACAGAAAACACACGCAGGAATACACACAGCAAAATACATAACAAACACACAAACACAGACAGACACACACCGCTCAGACACAAAAACCTGTTAAAACACACGAAAGCATAAAACACACACACACACACAAATGTGCACATCCTCATAAAAACACTGAAAAACACATAAACAGTACATGGAGACAGTGACACGCACACTCACACAAACGCACACACCTCTGTTGCCTCTCATGGGGCGCCATCTTGTGGAAATATAAGAACCGACAGACACTTGTGGAAAGGCTTGTTGTGAAAATGCAAACGTGTCACCGATGATACAAAACAGGAGAAGAAATTCAAACTTTAATCATCAGATGGCAAAATATTATTAATCTGTAGAGATTGATGTCGGCATCAAGTGAAACTGAAGGATTCTGACACATTTTGTAACACATACACACAACAGTAAAGATGATTAAATATGACACAATATTAAATAAATCTTTATGTTTGAGAATTGTTTACATTAAAAACATTTTTTTTAAATTACATTTAAAAATATCTTGGTGTGCCTGCTGAAATCCCAAAATGAACACTTTCTGCAGATATGTGACAAACAAAAAACACAATTTCATATTTTTGAAGCTGCAAACAAAATTCATTCATGATGTCACTGCTGTCTCATAAAAATATCTTGGCTTTATTTATAACTTGACAGGTGTGAGTAGTTAGTTTTGTTATGTTTTTTTGCATTTATGTATCGCGTTTTTCAGCCTATTGCAGCATAACTGAAGGAAGATGGGGAGTTGTGTGCTTTGTCTGTTTGTAAGACAATTTTAAACTAAAATTAAAGTTTCATTTGTAACAGTGATATTTAAAATAAAATATATTTCACATCTGTAAATCATGTACAAACTTTGTGTCCATAGGGATGGACACACTACTTCTTATATATACATTCAGCTGGTAGACAAGGGATTGAAAGTTAGTTACAAATATAAATATATCCATTAATCAGTGTTAAACTAGTGTTTAACATGTTTGTAAGTTCACGTCTTTAAGCTGCTCCTTCTGTCAGATAAGGCTTTATGTTTGTGGGTCGATCATTGTCCCATTCCTCTGAACAAAGTAACTCAGTAGCACCATAAGAAAATTTTCTCCAAACAGCAATAAAGCTCACTTGGACTTGTGGATGAACCGATCAGAATTTGGGACAGTAATTTCACTAAGCATGTTTTTGCAGATAATTCAATAATTCATATATAAATTGGGGCAAACATTTTATACAGATGTGTAATAGGATTAAATTATGATGACCTATTATTTCCAAAAGTTCACACATTTTGTATCATAAAAACACACACTTCACATTTCATATCATATTCACATCTCTGCGAATATCTTCTTTATATGCCGAGACACTGAATTGGTGCCCACTCTGAAACTATTGTGTGCTTCTGTGCTGCTGGACTGAAGCATCTTTTAAGCATGTCTAGGCCTGTTTTCTTGCTTGTTTGCAGCAACATACATGCATTTGAGGCACTCTCCACTGTTATGACTACATCTTTGTGTTATATCAAAATCAGCTTTAATTGTCAAGCATGTGAATCCATCTAAGGAATGTGTTTGTCTTTTGTATCTATCTGAGAACTTAGAAATAGACATAGAGCATCCAAAGAAACAAAAAGGCTTCACAAAGTTAGGTCCAACCACAAATCTAACTTCACAGTCTGGACACCAGCTGAGATCTTCTGCCCTTTGACCTTCACATCAGATGAGGAACATTTTCTATTAATGTGTAAAATGTATGCAAATCAAATAGTTGAGCCTTGATAAGAGGTATGCAGTCTTGGACTGCTCTTATTGTCTCGCATTCTAGCAATAGCATCCACAAACATAATTAATGCTGTGTTTAAATGTAATAAATTACCGGCATTTGTAGAAGTACATATAGTACTAATACTAGCATTTAGAGTAGCTCTTTTATTACACCAGGAATTGCAATGTCAGTGCCTTTTACGACTAATGCAGTAAGGGTGTCAACAGCATGTACAGTACAGTGTATTTGGAATTGCTATAGAACTATGGTAGTTACAATAGTTGTAACTGGACAATATTAACAGGACCCTTTCAAATCACTTTTAAAGTACTCTACAACAGCACTACCATAATAGGTACTGGGTTATTTCTATTTGAAAATGTATGTCACAAAGTAAAATGGATTTTCATGCCGCAATCCTGTCAGTACTCCTGACCTCTGGTTTCTCTTCTCTGTGTCAGACGGAGGGATTACTTGGTGTCAGTGTTGTTGACCCTCTCAACTTGTCTCTCTAAAAAGCTGTTTCCTCCTCGTACCCCTTTTGCCTCCCTGAGGCCTCATTTCTGCCACCGGCCATTACCATCAAACTCAGAAAACAGGGAAAAACCTGTGAGGCTTCAAAACGTCTGCTGACAGAGCATTCTAGTTCGGCAGCCTCTTGTGCTTCGTCCGGCATACAATTGGTGTGGAAAAGGCAAAAAAAAAAGAGAAAAATTTAGAGCATTGTCTAATCATAAAATAATAATATAAATAAAAACAATGTTGTGAAATGTTATATAAAGAGTACTTAGTATGCATATACTTAGCAGGACAGCTGGAAGTAGGAGGAAGCTCCTAGCCTTTGGAAATTTTTTCTGTAAATCTACAAATTTGTTGCTACACAACTATGACTGATTAACCATTTTTTCCCAGTCAGTCTAATCCCATACTCCGCCTCTGTCACCTAGAAAATCATATTTATTTCTTTTTCCAATGGGTTTTGCCAAATACTTAGAGAGTATTAGACTAGAATTTCTCCTGCTTTTGAATGTTGAAATAAATCTCCACACCAGTGAATAACATTTCACACTTTCACACTAGTTGTAGCTTTCATCCACCATGGAATGGGCTTGGTCTGGTACAACCAAGGGATGGCCATTATACCAAATCCTAAGGAGTTTGTGTTCTGTACTATTTTCCTTGACTTTTAGGGAGCATTTGATGAGTGTACTGTTCTGCTGGGAACGACTGCTACAATAAGAACGTGGGCTCGTTCTGCAACAATGTTCAGATGGGTGATCAAGTAAGATCCACATTACTGCTTTGACTCAAGGTTTTCGAGTAGAACATGTTATTATAATAGCAATTTCAATGTTATTTCATTCTATTCACTTTGATATATATATATATTTGTAACTTACCATAACAGTATCCTAAAAGCAGTTTGTTAAGAAAAGACCCAACAATACTAAATTACTGAAGTACTGAAGAACACATTCTGACTGAAAATGACTTTAGAGGTAAGAAATTAAAGGTCACCCAGGCCTAATTTGCTCCCTGTTAAAGAAATGAATTTGAAATTCTTCTTTTCACATACAAAATCTTGCATGTTTCGTGATCATATCTTAATCATATCATACCTTAATAGCTTAACACAGTACTTCGCTCTCAGACTGATTCCTGGAATTTAGAATGTCAGGTAGAGGCTTCAGCTATTAGTCATGTCTACTACAAAACCATTCAGGAGTCAGACACTTTGTACTTTTAATATTAAAACTTACTTTTTGTCTTCTTCACTCACTTAACTTAGACATGGAGTTCCACAGGGTTCTGTGCTGGGGCCAAAACTTCTTACATTGTACATGTTTTCCATAGGCAATATTATTTGAAAATACTGCTCACATTTTATGTAGATATGTAGCTATGATTCAGACCACTGCAGCGCTGTTCCTTTAATACTAACATTATGTTCTAATCTTTATAGGAAAATACTGTGGTATCTAAATGCTACAGTGAGATCTAACAGGGCAAGCAAAGAGATGAGAAACCTTCGCTAGTGCTGTTTCTGTGCTATGATACACTTTAGATCCTGACTGAAACTTATAGGAATAGTCTTATAGGAATGGGGTCTAAAAGGCATACTGATGGTTTTGAGAAGACATTATTGAAGTTAACTCAGAAAGATCAATCAGAGAATGTAAATATCAAAAGTTATTTGAATGCTACGCTCACTTCTACGTCTGTAGGATGGTGGTGAATAATTTTTCGCTAAGTCGATTCATAAAGTCAAGCTAAGTATTAGTGGGATACTTGGATCAGCAGGGCTCTGAGTCTTTGTCAGTGAAAAAACAAACAGGGGTTGTTCCTTTTTTCTCCAGTCAGTAAAAAATAGTAAGATGTCCTAAGTTTGTTGGGTTATTTGTTTTAGAGTAAAAAAAGTAATTTTCCAGGTCAAAAAAACATCTTCAAAATGAGTGCAATGCCATACTCTAATTTACAAATGATCTTCTTTAAGATCGTTTGTGAGTTTTACTAGAGAGTCAAGCACGTCTAATTTGATGCTCTCTTTTTCAGAGGAGCCACAGTATCCAGGATTGTACATAGTGATGATGTAACATTTTTTAACAACATCTGTGTGACAAGAGTTCAGGTAGCTACATTTCTAGCAAAATACTTAAACTTAATAAGAAAGAAAAAAAGACACATATATATATATATATATGTGTGTGTGTGTGTGTCTTTTTTCTTTCTTTCTTAATTTAAGTTAAGTTAAAATACTTATTTTGCTAGAAATGTAATTAAAACTGGACTGAAGACTCTTATACAAAGTAATCTTCAAATTGGTATAAAACCATCCATCCATCCATTCGCATCCGCTAAAAAAAAATCTGAAATTCTAAACAAGCAAAATATTAATCACTATATACCATTGATAATACTAATAAGAACAGAAGATTACAGTTACTCTGATAACAATAATAGTAGTTTGGCTATAACACATATTCTGCTTGTTTGCTTTCCCATTGTAGATTCTGCACAGTAGCGATTTCTGGGACTACACTCTTCTTGACAGACCTGAATTCACTGAAACACATCGACCAGCTTTTCCAGAGTTACAGCACCTGATGCGACACTTTAAACTTCCACATCTACCCCTGGTACTTCTCTTTTTTTCTCATGCACCTTCTTTCGATTGTCTGATGTCTCCTGGCAATGTCACATCTCCCACAACTGTGGTTTTCTGCTCATTCATAACCACTATCTTTAGTTGGTTGGTAAACCCCTCCGGGCCATAGCCCTGTTGTTCTCAGCCATATTTGGCTGTAGCTGTCATTACAAATTGGGGATTTCTGATTCATCTGTGGCAAAGATGTCTTCATACAGTATCCTAACTACTTGGTTGTAACTCTCAGTCTATGCTTTTACCGCTTGCAGCTGAGATCCTGCTACCATGTGCTGGGTTCATTGGATAATGTAGTAGAAACCACTAATGTTGATGAAGAATGAGATGTAGGTAATCCTAGAAACTGATTGCAACCTAATAAACACATAAAATCCAATTGCATTTGTAGTTTACCTTTGGACAGGTACAAACTTACTTATATATATATATTCAGTCCATGAAAAAAAGTCCATGAAAAAAAAAACTCAACACACTACCAAGAACATTTTAAAATATCTTTATTTGAACATGGTCCGAAAAAATACATCTTTATAGTTTCCGTAGATAGCAAATGCTTTGTGAGCACTTCAGGCAGGCTGTTCAGAGCGCAGACAGCAAAGGGATGAAGCCATACAGTATCAAGAAACAGCTGAACGTCCTGCACACTGACAGACACTTCAACAGCTCAAAGCGAAACACATTCAGAGAAAACTTTTATACCTCATTCTTCTTCTACTAATACAGTTCATGTTTTCTGACCAACAGGCCAGGCAATAGTTCTTCATTATATTTTAAAATCACTACATCTCATCCAATATCCACTGCTGGTGAATATCAAAACTTTCAGTGATTGTTCATAAAATGAAAATAAGCTAGTTAAGTAGATTGTACTAAAAGTAGACAGTTTAAGTCAGGTAAAGTATATATACTCGTGTTTGTCCTCACTGAGTTAGATAATGATACATAGGGATCTTATTTCTGTCTGCAATACAAAGCTGAAGCACGGCAATGTCTAACTTAGCTTAGCAGAACGCAGGAGCAAACAGCTAGCATATCTTTATGGGATGGTTGGGGAAAAAAAAACTATGAATTTCACATCATAAACATTTTTTTAATCTACAAAAATAGTACAGTGTAAAAACATGAATTTGTGTTTTTTTCAAGCATTATATGTGGTAATATTTCTTCACTCATTCAAATTCATTTTAACTACAGATATATCAGTCTGTCCAATTACGAACCTGATTTGATGCAAATAAAAGTGATAACAGGTGCTCTGAAGAGCCAACAACAAGACAACCCCCAAAAAGGGGAACTGTCTTGCAGATGGTGGCCACACACCGTTAGTATCTTCTTATCCCTCCTGACTGATTTTTCTCCTGTTTTGCTTTTTTCTAGTGTCCTTGTCACTGCTGGTGCCATGAGACAGTACCTGCAGCCCATTCAGGTGCACATGATTTTCTGTCTCCCAGCATAGCCTTAAGTGTGTGGAATGGCACGTCTACTACAACAATAGATGTGCCATTACAGAAAAGACTGGAAAGGGCCACAGGGGCCATGGACACTATTAAGCCACATTATGAATTTGGATCAGTTAGTGATTTCAATTTTAAACTTAAATTTTTGGTGTTATTTTGAATCCAACTCTAAATGTGGTGATGATTATGGTTTCCTATGACTTACTTTGTTTTCAGCAAATTACAGTGTATATCTGTAAGAATTACTTACTGATAGTAAGAGTTGGTCATTAAGATCCATCTGATCACCGATTTAAGTGTTTCTTTAATTTGTTCAAGCATTGTGAAACACTAGCAATAACAGATTTTTGGATTCTGTAATATGAAAACGGACAGTTTTATTTTTTTTTAACTGAGTTTAGCTCCTGAAATTCCCAGAGACACAAGTATAAATCTATCTAAATTCTGAGAAATGCTTAATACCTGTAAGAAAATTATCAGGTTTAACAGTCTTTGCTTTCCGTATCAAACTTCCACTTAGTTCAAAGGTGTACATAACCTAGAGCTCTGCTTCTGCTTGGAGTCATCTACAGATTCTTCACAATAAGACATGTGTAATGGTTTAAGCATGTCTGCAAACAATTATTTAAAAAAAAATACTTAATTGAATGCTTTATAACTCAACCCTTTACAGAGAAACATACAAGACACTCAACATTTCAATTCCAGTTGAAGCTGGAATGCCAATTTTGGAGTGTACAGAAGTTTGATCTGTGAGAAAGAGGCACAAAGAAGATGATGCCATAACGTCTTCAGAGAAACAGCCCTTATGTTTAAGATCAATGGCAGTATCATGATATAAAAAAACAAAAAACAATGCATTCGGTTCTCCTTTGTTTCTGTATGCAACAGGTTACAATAACCGGTGTTTAATTTTGCCTTGCTTATCAGTAAACAAGTGTGTTGCAGAGCCTGGTAGGAGCCCTCTCCTCAACTATTACCTATTGTCTTGGCAGAACTCGGGCCAATAAACTTCAACTTGCAGAAATTGCTGGCCACCAGCTAATTATACCATGAGTAACAACAGCAACACATGTTAGCGGCATCACACCTTTTATTTGGCTTAAACATCTATGCACATGGTGAGGAAATTTAAGGATCCTGCCACACATGCTCTTTATTCTCTCTGACCACATGTTCAACCACCTTACAGAACTGCAGGCACATAGTCAACAAACACAAACCCTCTCTCTCTGTCTCCCCCACACACATACTTTATTCTCTTAGTCCAAAGTTGATCTTGGCATGTTTGTAGTCATTACTTCTGTAAATGCATGGTGTAATTGGTGTTGTATAGGAGGAAATGTTGCCAACAGCTGGTATACACAATTCTCAAATCTGTCATCCTCGCTGAATATTGAGATATAACTTTAAATGTAATTTTTAATTCATTAAACAGTTTCAAATGAGTCATTTAGTGCATTTTGTAAGTATAATATATGAATAACTTTTCTTGATTTGATAATTTTACTCATTTATTAAAGTCCCCAAATTAATGGTTAATCAGTTGAGAAGACGTTAGTTGTTTTATTGATGTATGTTCATTCGAAGGTGGTGCCCCAAAAACTTCAATTCTTATTCGAGGGGCATATTCTGAGTGTTAATGATGGTTGCCACTAACATATACACTACTAGTACAATAGATACTGCTACCAGTGATTTCAGTACAGCGGCGCAAACCATTAACCTTGTGCAAAAAGGGCTTGTTCTGTAAACAGCTGGTAGTAGCAATAGTACCCATGTACCACAGTTGCTCACTCCAGAAGGCTGAGAGCTGAAAGACTGTCCAACAATAGAATACCACATATAACATAATGACTGAGAAGAAATCCTTCCAGACTGAGATGATCACAAGCCACTGGTCCCTCATCGAATAGGTGAAATGCCTTTCCTAAGTGATTGCGTACAGAGTGGTCGATGTAAAAACAACAATTCCAAGTTAAGGTAATTTTGTGCTAGTGCACAAAAGTAGCTTTTTGACTCCTTTGGCTTGGCTTTCTACTAGGAAGAACACAAATGGAATTGGAGGTGGCTAGGAGAGAAGATATGAGGACTGAGGTCAAGCTGGGTGCCTGAGTTAAGCAAACTGGTGACAAAACTGCTTTAACAACGGGGGGATGACATGTCCTACTTCAAAAAGGTATTTCACTGTATGAACAGGATCTCTGACACGCTGTCAACAAAATCTTGTCCTGTGAAAGAAAACCTTGGCCTCTGGAAGATACACAATATCTTTCACACCTGATTCATAGTATGCTCTGAACATGTCTTATCCTCTCCTAGTAATTTAGTTAATAAAAACAGATAGGAAATTGAATCTTAACACAGGGACTTTCTTATGTTTTGTCCAAAAGATGGTATAAGCCTTTAGTCCTAAACGTTTCTGCATACAAGTATTTTTGGATAAATTGGTATTTGCTAAATATTAACATACAGCATATTTTCAGGGATGCATCAGCTCCAGTCTCTCAACTGTATAGAAAAAACACTTTTTGATTAAAGCTTTATTCAAATTCCCAAATTTTGAAAGATTATTTTATGTTCATATGTTTACTAGTAAGCAAGGCAGGGATGGACAGTCAAGACCATAAACAGGAAGATGAAAACTAGCTTGTGTGCTATTTTACATGAATGTTTCAAAAACATTCAGAAGGTTAACTCAATGTTGAGCAGAAGATGGAGCATTTCCTGAAAAGCTTATGGTGAAAACATGGCCTTGATGTCGTCCCATACAAAATCAAAAGCGCATGTATTTGGATCCTAGATTGTGCTGAGACACCAACATTTATACTGTTTATAGAAGGTAAAACATTCAAGTGAACTTTCTGTCAAACTCAACCAGACACATCATGCTGTATCTCATCTTATAGGAAAAGAAAGAAAACCACAGCAATGCAAATGCATCAAAATAATCATATATCCCCATTTGAATTCGATATTTGTGGCTCCACTGTTAGAAAAAAGAAGAAACAAAGATACTGACACATTAAAACATTAATGTTGTTGTTTTTGGTATGTCACTGGCAGTGTGTTTTTAGCAACTGAGGATTTTCATTCCAAAATGCTACATATCCATTTTCGGAAAACATGGGGAAAGTAAAAACATCTAAAATCATGTTAAATTACTTTTCACTGAGCAGTCACTTTATCTGTAAATGACTTAATGACAGTACCTTGGATATATCTTTTTGGAATGAAACCCAAACACGTGACTTCTCATTGCTACAAAGGAAAATGTTACGAATTATGCTTCGGTTGTGAAGGTTAACTGTCCTTCTACATTGTGTTTATCCAACCGAAGACATGTAAATAATTAAATCATTTTACATGACGAGCAAAAGAAAAGACTTTTGTCAAGGTTGAAGAAAAATGCAGTTTCCTTTTTATAAAATTAAGTTTAGAATTTTTTATTTTTATAATGAATAATGTATATACATTTTTAAAGAATTTAAAATATTTCATATACACAAGATCCAAAGTGAATACTGCTTTACTTTAATCTGATGATATGAGTATTACTTTAAACACTTGGTAAGTTTTGACAGTGAATGACCTTTGTGTTTTGCTTTGGATTTGCTTTGAAAGAAGGCATGGCTTATTTCCACATCTGCAAAATCTTGTACAAGCTGCAGGAAACTTGTGAATATGCGACAAGCCCAACATAGCAAGTTTCATGTTTTTACAATGTATATTGAATATTATTTTATGATTGCCACTTTCAGTGATTTACAAAAAGAAATGTAGTGGTTCTTAACAATTCACAATCATCTTATTTTAAAAGTATAACTCTGAATTTCTCATATACACTACTGTGCAAATTTCCTGAGCCACCCCTCATTTCTGTATATATTGCTTCCAAGGACCCAAGCTTGATTGTAATTTGTCTTTTGTATTTCTCCAGGATTTCTGAAGGCCTTTCAAAGTTCTTCTTTGGACAATGGCAGCTTGTTCACTCATTTTCAGTTCAGTCCAGACCATTTTCAGAGGCATAAAACAGTATTTTTGCACCAACAAGGCGATTCAGAAAGAAAAAATCACAGAAAACTTGGCAAACCTTGGCATAGTGTACAGTGTTCCCATTGGAAACAGGACATGTGGAATACAAAAGAAGAATTGGCAGACCTACAAACTATCTACAGCAGATTAACAGTATACGAAAGTCATGTCTTCAAGAAATAGGAGACACAAAACCTGGCCTTCTACTGTTCAATTCGCTTTTATTTATATAAATCACAATAACAGTCACCTCAAGGTTATTTATATTGTAAGGTAAAGACTTCATAATAATAGAGAGGAAACCCTAACAGTCAGATGTCCCCTATGAGCAAACACTTGACGACAGCGGGAAGCAAACGCCTAATTTGAATGTTTTGGTTCAAATTGTAGTCAACGTGTACAGAGGAGGTCATGAGAGAGGTCATCTGAAAAACAAGCTGAAGGCTCTGTCATCATTTTGAGCTGCATTGCATCCTGGAATTATGGTTGCATCAGATTTGGATGCACCATGCATTACATCTGCCAGCAACCTCATCATTTAGCATGACAATGATCCTAAACACATTGTCAGTATAGCAAAGCATACTTTGGTAGAAAAAGTCCCACCTGCCATGAATTGGCCTAGCCACAACCCAGAGCTCAACATTATTATAGGTCTTTTTGCCTTACATACCCTTCCATTTCTGTTTATTGTGGCACGTTTCTATAAATCCCTGCATTTTCCAAGCATACCGTATTTTCTGGACTACAAAGCGCACCTGAATATTAGCCGCACAACTTGAAATTATGAAAAAATCATATTTTGTTCATACATTAGCTGCACCAGACTAAAAGCCGCCCTTAGAGCCAATCCTTATCCCGAAATTATGGATCTGACTTGCCGACTTCCCTTAGCTGCCTTGTTCTAACATGCCAGAGGCTGTTCACCTTGGAGACCTGCTGCAGATATGGGTACAGGGCCAGCGAGAGCCAGCTTGCTAATCTAGTCTCTTTCTTGCGCTAATTCGTACGGCACTACTTTGGCTGGCGGACGGACATGT
>VURO01021293.1:10535-27019 GCA_015108175.1 Pelvicachromis taeniatus
CATTTATACCTGGGCTGAAACTTAAAGTGAATCTTTTCAGCCTTTTCTAGTCCTAGAAAAAAAAATCAATTTTCGGTGTAAAATTTATTCTTTTAGTCTTGAATGAGGTTTTGATGTCTGGCTCGTTAGAGTTGCTCTTGAACTTTGGTAGATCTTACAATGAGCCCGCTTCTTATTCCTTTCCTTCTGTGAAGTTACAGGCTGACAGTAATAAGCCGG
Source organism: Pelvicachromis taeniatus (assembly GCA_015108175.1). NCBI lineage: Eukaryota > Metazoa > Chordata > Actinopteri > Cichliformes > Cichlidae > Pelvicachromis > Pelvicachromis taeniatus. Next base: position 10,755 of record VURO01021293.1, read on the forward strand.
GTGGCAACAACTTTAAAAAGGAGACCTGCTTCACGTTAATTTGACTTGTTGCTTATTTTTTCTTTTGTATGGTTGTATTTCATGATAGTTAGTATGGATGGTCTGCTTTATCAAATCAATGCCATGCTTTTCCCATCTCCTTGAGTGACCTCCCACTAGTGTGCTGATATTTTGTGGTATGTTTTGTAGAGATAAGAGCCATCCTCGAGACAATACCGCTGAAAGAGGATCAGTCAAGTTAGTGATTTCGGTGCCTGTTCAGCTGGGGCTGGTATCCCTGACAGTTCATTGTAACGCCTCGTGCTGTCAGAAGAGTTTTTAGTTTCCCTGTTGGAGAAGTTTTTCTTTCTCACGGGGGAGAAAATAACAGACAAACATTAATAGAATAAACAAATAGACAAGTGTCACAGCAGAGCCTGAACTCGCTCACACAGGATGTTTATTCAGTGTGTGTGTGTGTGTGTGTGTGTGTGTGTGTGTGTGTGTGTGTGTGTGTGTGTGTGAGCCACCGACTGTGTCATTTATCATTAACGATTTCCACGGCCTCTATTTCCATTACTGACAACATTTTATTTTTTTTAAATAAAGTCAATTAAACTGGATAATTAAAGTGTGCATAAATGAACTGATTCCTCCAGCCCAGAATAGAATATATTCTTTGTGCCTGCATTATGTAAACGTTGCCTCATTTGGACTCGCTCACCCCGGTCCAACAGAAGAAGTGTACACCCCTTCTCATTCATACTAAAAGCTAACTTTGGCAGCACATGTTTTTGTTTTAGTTTATTTTAGTGGGGGGCTCACTTTTTCACGTCTCCACGATGAGGAGTTGGGGCCCTACCTTAACAAGAGTGTGAGCTCATGGAAGAACTAATAGGGGGGCTGCAGCCAGATACACGTTCCTCAGCAAATGGAGACACCATTATGGTGAAAAGGTTGGAGAAACTTAGCTCATTTGCTGCTTATAGATGTAATTAAAGGTTTATGCACTGGCTGGGAGTTTTGAAAAGCACTCACAATTTTGTAATGATAATTACAATGCGCCAGGTAGGTGATTAAGTCCAGCCTGTTTAGCGATTGAGCAGTCAAGAAAAAGAGGCCGTATTAAAAAACTAGACCTGTAGATAAGGTTTAATGGCTCCACGCTACCTGACAGAACAGCTTTCACTTGAGAGTTGAGTTTGAGGTGAAGAAGGTTTGATAGTTTAATAGTTATATGCTACAAAATCCTACCAAACCTTTATGCACCTCAATGACCTGTTGTCTCCCTGTTAGGAGCAGAGGATGTCCAGAGCTGACTGGTCCTTCCTGGAGCACCTGCTGGAGGAGGGCCAGGAGTATTCAACAGCTATTGGCCGGATCTGGCTTACTGTACTCTTTCTGTTTCGCATGCTGGTACTGGGAACTGCTGCTGAGTCTGCCTGGGATGACGAGCAAGCAGACTTTGTCTGCAACACCATCCAGCCCGGCTGCACTGCTGTCTGCTATGACAAAGCCTTCCCCATATCCCACTTCCGCTACTTTGTCCTCCAGGTCATCTTCGTCTCCACGCCAACCATCTTTTTCTTTGGATATGTGGCTATAAGGGCTGGGAATGAGAGGAGAAAAGATGACGAGAAGCAGGCTGAAGAAGGAGGTCCTGGTGGAAGAAAAAACGGGGAAGTTCAGAAAGAAAGGGGCGATATCACAAAAAATGAAGAGATGGAGAAAGAAAAGAGTGGCGTGAAAGGCAGGAGGCTAGAGAAGTCTCACGAGGCGCCCAAACTGAAAGGCAGGCTGCTAGGAGCATACGCATTCAGCATCCTATTGAAAGTCCTCTTAGAGGTCGGCTTTATTGTTGGGCTTTGGTTCCTTTATGATGGCTTCTTCATTGCACCAAAGTTTGAGTGCAAAAAGAACCCTTGTCCCCACACGGTGGACTGCTTTGTGTCTCGACCCACAGAAAAGACTATTTTCACCATCTATACTCAGGTGATTGCCGCCATCTCCCTGTTACTAAACCTCGTCGAGCTCCTCCATCTGCTCCAGCTCGCCATCTCCTACCGGCTGGAGAAACGCTCAGCCCAGCAACAGGACTACCTACCTCGGCCCGAGCGGGAACCGGTGCGACAAAAGACTCCAGAACTCCAAACGGAGGCATCACAGGCGTACAAAGTAGGGAGCCACATCGAGCTCTCCGTGCAGAGTGAGGCTGCACGCTGTTCAAACCCCTGTGAGAGCTACGGCGACACGCCCATAGAGGTGAACTGGGGAACTAGAGATGCTGGGAGCAACGTGCTTCCTAGCTATGTGAACTGTATGGGTGCTATGAGAACAACACATTCTCCCAGAGTCCATTATAAGAAACATGCACACCACACGGGGAAAACTACTAAGGGTGCCCATAAGGGACACTCAAAACAAAAGCATTATGTATGATGCAGTCAGTTGTACTGATGTTTCTATGGGAGCATTTTTTGGGCTTCAGATGTGGGTTTTTTTTTTTTATATAAATATTTTCCTGCACACTTGACTATCAGGAGTGCACAGTAATATACAGAAGAACAGCTACTGTACTGTGAACTTAATGCCTCAGAGGCTGACTGACATTCAAATAGAGATTTATCAGATAAATGGACCTATTCAAAATGAAACATTCAAAGAGTACTCCCCAAGGCAAAGAAAATGAGACTCCACAGTGAGAGAAGATTAAAGTCATAAGATGCCTTCACGTTACATTTAATGGGTTTTTTAGTGCTGAATGTGACAGTGGGCTTTGGAGAGCGTGTTGTGTGAGCGTTTACTGGAGAGCTAAATTTAAATCTATTCCCTGGAGATTTGCACTGCAACCCCTTTTTGAAGCCCAGTTCTCTCCCAAAGGCTCTGTCCACCCTGTGGAATGTACTGGTCTCTGGATCATGCTCAGGTCCCGGGAGGATAATGACTGCGTGGATGCAGGCACGCACGCATGCACACACACAATATAATTTCCCAACGAGTGTTGGCCACTCAAGTTGAGGATGCGGGCTTGGAGAGTAGAAGCAGAGGGAAAAGGGAAACCAAACTATGGGACTTGTTATCGCCAATAATCGCAGCATTGTATCTACGAAGAAAAGAAGAGAGCAGGAACGCACAGCACAAAGACGAGCATCCACTTTGAACGAACGAAAACAAAACCTTTAGTGGGGAAGAGGTAGATGTTGCACAGCGACCAGGCTGAAAGCGGTACAGAAATGTACAAATTCAAAGAAAGGAAACGAGTTGTTCTGTGAAAACTGTACTTAATGTTTATTTTTGAAATATTGCAAAGAAATATCTGGGATAATATTTATTATTTTTTTGAAGAAATAAAGTTTAAAGTATAATGAACATATGAAAAACAATCAACAGCTGCATCACAGATATACTTTCAGAACCTTTCAACCTGCTGTTGTGTACATCGTGGTTTTATTCCCTTTCTTTTCCAAACACAGGGATGAGATTTCTACGGGGGGAAATCTCTCTTAAGCGACTGCTCACTTGCCGCTATCCAAATACTGTCCCAATACAGGAAATTAATTATTCAAGAGAAAGATAATAGAATAAATAATAGAAAGGGAGAGGTGTGGAGAAGTGGATGGGTTTTACGCGCTATTATGAGCACAACCAGCTGAAGACAGAAAACTTAAAAAATTGGAGGTAAAACACTTTTGACTTAATGGCTGTAGCTATGGCTGAACAGGCAACAAGGCCATCACTTAAAATGCCAGTAAGAGTTCATACGAGGAAGAACGACACTTTATGCCGGCTCTATTTAATATCCCCTGGAGCGCACTGCACTGATGGCCAACGTTGTTTTTTTGATAAAATCCAAAACTCAGCACCTTCGACAAAACGTGCTCACCCAGCCTCTGAAAGAATGTACTCATATGTCTTTTTCAGATTTGTAGCTCTGCAGCAAAACAGCATTCATTTCCAGCAATTTACTGGACTGTCCACATGATGATAAGCAGTTATCTATGGCAGGAAAGGTGGCGGTGGGAAATTTAAGTGTGGCGGCTCTGTGTGTGTGTGTGTGTGTGTGTGTGTGCGTGCGTGTGCATGTGTGTGTGTGTGTGTGTGTGTGTGTGTGTGTTTGAGAGGTCAAATCTGCAACAAGCAGCTGAAGAATCTGACATTTACTTTCATTTTCCAGCAGTTTGTCGAAAAAAGAGAAATGTTTTAGTGTGTAATAATAATAGGAAGCCTGTTTCTGGATCCTCAGAGTGGAATGTGTTTTTATTGCAGGCCCATGTCAAGGATACATTGGCAAATGCTTTTGAGAAAACAATCCAAACAGCCTGCTGCCCAGTTTAATGCCTGCTCACGAGAACTTGGCTAACATCTGGCATTCCCGTGCAGCCCTTTTTTCTTCTGTTTCTTTTTAAAATCTTAGTCTGCATTCGCGTGTGTGTGTCCGTGTAATTGTTCGTGTCTGTGTTTCCACAAAAAAGCCAGTAGGTCAAGGAACAGATTGCGCAGGGCGACCCGCATCGGCCCTCCGCTCGCCTGCCGGAGCCAGACACCGAATAGCTGAAGTAGCTTTTGGATCCATTTTCCTCCACAGCCCATCAACCTGTAGAGGCTCGACGCCCTCCTCTACTCTATCTGCAGACTAAACTTTTACCTCCTGTTCAGCGAGGCAAATGTAAACCTATGAGGATGAAAACAACCGACAGTGTAGGTTATTTTGCTTCAGCTTTTTTATTTTCAGAGAAATTCAGTTCCCTACATGCAGATGAAAGTGATCTGAGTGCATGTTTCTCTGTTGGGGGCAATTGGACATTTATAAAACACTCTCACATTGATCATTAGTCTGATTACAGATTATTCACGTCTTGATTATTTCCAATGATCTGGGCAACCAGTCACTTTCCTGATAGTCTAATAGAATTTGCTAAATTTTGAAATATCTGCTCTATGAAACTAAAATGAAGGGAGTCCATAAGATGAGAAGAGCTGTATCAGTGAGAGAGGCTTATACTTGTAGTTAGAAAGGCAGCTCCTGGGACCAGATGCCATTCTTACTGCGTTTCCTGACATTGTTGAATTCTCTGCTGATGCATTTCCTCAGTCTGCTGGTGAAGCCACACACAAAGAAAGACAGTCTTTAGTTTGGTGAATGAGAATTCAGTACGTGGATACTCGTGGGCAAAGCTGAAGCATTTGGAGTATAAAGGAGTTTGAAGTGTCTTTAAATATCCTGCGAGCTCAAGCAGGTAAAGGTCAGCCGTTGTGGCGCCCACCTCTAATGCCCAGCGCCAACCTTTGGAGGGACTTTGAAGGATTCACCTGCGCTGTGTGCCAGGCTGATCCAGTGTCATACTTCCTGCCAGCTGTACTGCTGAAAGCCCTGCACATTTAGTAGGGAAGGACCCTGAACAAGGCAAACGAGGCACTCAAATGCACAAACACACTCTAAAGAAGGCCGGCGTTACCTCACCTCACAAAATACTTTCAGACAGCAGACCCCGAAACAGCAGCTACAGGCTAGGTGAGATCACCAAAACGGTGCAATACTTCTTTAACCGGATGTGATTAGAAATAATGTTTCCTGCAGTCGGAAAGAGTAGTTTTAGTAGTAAAACTGGGGCTCATCTAAATGTTGAAAAGGCCAAGCCCACATGTGCCAACTCCCTTTGTTTCTCTCGACATCTATGCAAACAATACCGACACACGAACCGCTCAGTATCCATAACAATGCACACAGTTCATGCACCACGTCTTTAATTTGGGCATTTGTGCTACTCAACAATATGCAGCAGAAACACTTTGAGCAGTTCCTAAATTTAAACAGTCGACAGGAAGTGGTCCTGTATCTGTTTCCCGTTCCAGTGTTCTTTCTCCCCGGGGACTGCTCGCTGAAGATTGTTCACCCTGACAATGGAGTCGCTGTGGGCATTGTTGCATTGTTTTAAACTGACTCCCCTGTGTTTGCTGACCTTATGCCACTGCTGCCCCATCAAAGAGTTTATGTGGGATGAGGAACGTGGGCAAAGCGCCTGCTGTGTGTGTGGCTGGAGTCAATTAAGAGCCAATACCTCACATACATTTTAGAGAGAGCTGTGTTCATGTGTACGCCGTCCGGTGCAAAACATTGTCTAAATATGCACTGATCAATGTGTTGTTTCCTCACAGGCCAAGTGAACTCATGTGACATGGGTTGTTTGTAGTGATGAGCATAAGTACAACATATTTATTCAGCTCTTCAGTATAGAATGGAATATTTTTAGTTTGCTATATTAGGGCGGGATTGTAGAAATAATTGGGTGGCAATTTAGTTTTGAGGTTTGGAAAGTACTGTAGTTGGTTCAAAATTGCCAGTCTGAGGCCAGAAGCTGGCACCAACTCGTCTATGATTAAGTATTTCTGTAAATCATTTCTTACAAAAATGAGCAAAGCACAAAAAAAGGAAAAAAAAAAAAACCCAACAACCTTGATTGTTGGTTTTCGGTTGGGTTAGTTTCTGAGGTGCTTTCTCATTGATTTAACCCTTCATTCATATTTGACTAAGTGGGCAAGAGGCATGTTTACCAGCCTGGAGTGTACAACCGGTCTAGGGTGGATTTTATTATATTATGTTTTTGGGGTTTTTTTTACATGTTTTATAATTCTTTTTTCTCCTTGGTATCAAAACTAGGGGTAAGTTTGTGGGTAGATGGCGGGTGTATGGGCGAACACCAAAACAGACAGGGAGCTGTCAAATAGTCATAGTTACTTAGTAACACTCCTGAATGAAGTAATCCAGAAGTATCTGTGTGGCAGCCATAATAAGAACTGTTTGAACCTTCTAAATACTAATGCTTCCTTTATTACCTCTTTACATCCTTTATGAAAGGAAAGGGGGGGAATTCCACTACATGACTCGGAGGTGCACCATCCAGGATTAAGCCTGACTCCATGATTTGATTGCTTTCATGAAAAGAATCAAAAAACACGACTAAGTGAGTCCGATGGTGTAAATGTTAATTATAAGTGTGTTTTCCATTCCCATCACCTGCTGATGTGTTTTGAATAATCAACAACAGTTTGTTTTGAATTCCGTGTTGAATATTACAACAGCATCACTGCTTATGAGCTACATTAACCGTGTGTTTAAAGTTCACTTGAATTAAGTTTGCTTCAGTAATGTCCATTACTGCATTGCCAGCCTTTAAGATAATGGTGACTTAATTTTTACCTATCCAGTCTCAGATAAGTGATGGATGCAGAGAATGTTCCTTTGGATATAGAAATGTGGGTCACCTCCTCAACCTTGGGAGGTAAACTGCCATCAGCTACCCCATTATTAAGGAGTTCAGTGTAAGTGCACTCGCTGCACCTCTCCTTCCTTATACATTCTCCTTCACACTTTTCCTTGACCTCACGTTTTCACTGAGGTTTTTTTTTCTTCTTTACCATACCCGCAGTTTCAAAAAGCGAGCAGTTACTTCCTTTCATTATTCAGAATGTAAACATTCAAAATGTGATCATCGTATCTGGGACAATAAACACTACTAATGATAACAGTTAGAAAAACTCCTTCTCTGACTGTGTCACATTCAAATCTGCACATTGTTCTGTTTAGCAAAGAGATTTCACTTGCTGGGAGCACAGCCTCCTTTAGGTTTGACAGCATTTCTAGTAGTTAACGGCAGAGAACCAGAAGGGAGTGTATGAAGTGTGGTCCCGCTCCTAAATGATCTCCAGTGCAAATACATACAAGGTGGATAGCGCACAGCAAAAGCCTTGGCACCGACTGCTGGCTGTCAGATGTGTGAGCAAAAATAATTGGAGCACATTAATGTTTGTTTGTGTTCCCTGATGTGATTTTCATAACAGGTTTGTAAGATGATAACAAATCAGTGTGATAAGTTTGTCCTGCTGTGCCCAAAATGTCAAAAAAAAAAAAAAAAATACCACGAAGGGAGATGAGATTAATTTACCTGAACATGTTGCACTAAAATGAAAGCAGTGTTTTTAGGTGAGCCAAGATGCTCCACTGATTTCGCAAATATGAGACCCTTGCAGTCAGAATTTTATGAGTATATACACTGCGTTAGGTAAACAGCAATACCTGTGCTCCTGGATTTGTATTCTCTGCACATGCGTGTGTGTGTGGGTGTGTGGTGGTTGTTTAATAGGGGGATGTGGTGCCCTTCCAGCAGACAGACAGCTCTATTGTTCCTGCAGCAGAGGGAGCATGTCTCCAGCCTGTCCACTCAGGATGTTGGTTTGGACTCTTAAAAATAAAAGAAAACCCAGCCAGCATCACCCGCACCCATTATCTCCATCTTCCAGCAAGAACAATGGAACACCTCCCGACAACCTCCTCCTTTCCCAGGAGCCTCAAGCGCTTGGTTCCCACAGTACTGTCGAGATCTGAGGAGCTGCGCCATTGTTAGCAGGCCGACCTGTCCTCTGATTGTTCCCATGAGGATACACACACACACACACACACAACATACTCTGTTAACTCTGGCGCATTTAGCTGCAAGCCTCACCTCCACCTCTCTATCTTCATTAGCTTCAAATGGAAACTTCCACCAGCTTGAAGTAATTGCGACTCTAAACACGCACAACCGGTGTCACTGGAGTGGAGCGGGTCATTCCACTGATGACAAACTTAAGAGGGGAGTACAGGGCTCAAAGATGGCTGCTGATAGCGCAGTATTTACTACTCTGGTGCCAATGTAAACCTGGACTCCATAATCTTTCCCATTTAACTAGCTGGCAGGGCAACATAGCGGAACTTATCTTGGCGCACCGAAAAGGTTATCGTCCATTAGGAAAGCTCCTCTGTTTCATGGCTGAGGGACCCGAGTAAACACATCAACAAAGAGGAGGTCAAGCGCGTGGTCACGTGTTTACAGTCATCATACATAGTCTAACACTCACTCACACACACATAACACAGAAGAAAATCATCAGCCTTTGAGGGTGAAGCATGTTTGTTGTGCGTAGACGTACATCTGCAATGTTACTGAGAGATCGTGAAATAAAAATGCCCTTTAAAGGCCATTTTTGCCTTGTGTTTTTCTAGTGATGCATGTCTCATAAGGAGTGTTTACACATAAATATCAGTAGCCTTTACACAGATACACGTCAGAGATAACAGCGGTGCCACTAAACTGCCATCATGATCCAAACCCATAAGTAAAACCTATGTGTACACCTCCTCAGTTACTGCAGCATTATTAGCTGGCACACTGTTAATGGCAGCTTTATCACAGACGGCTGTTATGAGACTTTAAGCACTCATAACAGTCCTTAAAGGACCCTATTAATCCCATCTGGTGGAGCACAATTACAGGTCTGGCTGTTTATGTGGTTTTAAAAAAAAAAATGATGTGCTTTTATTTTGAAATAAAGAGCTTGACTGGAGAGTGAAACAATGATTAGCTCACACAAGACTGGTTGAGTGCATTTAAATGAGCCGGGTGTGTTGGGTAGCTTCTCAACAGGGAACCAGGGAACAATTTGCGGGTTCTTTTGGATTATTGATGTGATTTGTTGTGCACTGCAAACAAATTTCACCCTTATAGAAATTAAAAAGACTCAAAAGTAAACATCTGTGAGCAAAAAGAGAAATTAAGCCACAAAATATGTAAAAATTCAGAAAGCGAATTAAATATAGGCATTTAATTAAATGTGACAAAGTGGTGATTTGTCCGGGGTGTACCCAGCCTCTCAGCATGTGACAGTCGGGATAGGCTCCAGCTCCCCCGCAACCATGATTCAGGTAAGTGGAAGAAAAGGTATGAATGGGAATTTTACATTTTAACATGCAAAAAATTAATAATTATTTCCAGAACTTTGCTAAAGGCTGTTTATATATTTACAACTGCTTTAATAGAAACATTATACTTTACATTATTAAACCAAAGAATAAAAAAATCTTGTTTCGAGTGGATCGCTCTTGTCTTGAATCGATTTAAGATGGCCAAACAGCACAAGGGCAAAATTTCAAAGGTGAATCAGTTAATGGTTTCCCAGCATAATAATTTCCCCCTTGAAGCTGAATGAGTGGAGTCATTACTTCCTTCCTTTGACTTTTAAGTTGCTTTCCGTCACTGGCTGCAGCATTGTTTCATAAAAAGAGGTTTGACACAGTTGCTCAGAACTGAACATGAAACCGCGCTGACACAGACACAGTTCAAGGTTTTTCTTTATTTTTAAATTAAAGTAAGACTTAACTAATTTTATTTTCGATAATTCCCAAATAAAAGCCGTAAAAATTAACTGAAACATCATTCGAGGAAACACCTTAAGCACACAAATTATCTTTATTTATCACATTTTTCAGCAACACACATATTATTACTGTTTTTTAAAGTGTGCAAATCCAGACTTTCTAAAATGAAAGTATTGGGCACATGGATCCAGACAATACAACTAAGCAGGCTGGGAGACCGCCCACAATGCTGGCGTATGTTCTGTCACATATCATCAAAGGTTCCAACAAAGTCATGTCGTTCTTCTCTTCTTTTATGACAGCCAGACTTCCTGTCTCATAAACAGAAAAGATCAAAGGAGACCCCCCCCCCCCAAAAAAAAAGACCCAGACAGGTCTGTAACATGAAAATTGGTCGTGAAATGACAAATGACATTTGAGTGACTTAATAATAAAATCACAGTTATATACATTTACCATGGTGGTACAACCAGAAGTAATACAAGTCCAAGTCTGTTCCAAATCCCATAAAACTTTGTCAGATCAAAGACCGAACACCCAGAGGTTCTACAATAAAGTGTTCTAATTACACTGGATGGCTTAAGTTATTGATAGAAGCATGCACACGCACCATCAAGAAGATGATTGGAGAATTAGGTACAGCCTAATACATACGCCTTTGTTTGATTCTGAAGAAGAAATATTTATATTCCAGCTACTAAGTTTCCCAGTGTCCACCCAGGCAAGCTTTTGTTACCTGTTTCTATGAAAGTGGAGCTGAGCTGAATAAGGAAGAATGTATGATTCAGTGAATGTTCACCCTCCCGTCTGCTCCCAGTGCACAGTCCTCCAGCTGGAAAAAAAAAGGTCATATGCAAGTCTATCATGGAAACAGGGGATTAGCTCTTTTCAGGTCTGTTCCTGTTCAGAGCCGCTTTAGGTGTGAACTCCAGTTTCTCTTTGAGGCTCAGCACCTTTGTACTGTCCGTGCCCACTTGCTCCTGCAGCTTTCTTTCCTCTCTCAGTTCCTGGATGCCTTTCTCTTCCTCTCTGGGTCTGGGGGTGCCCCTGATGAACCACTCCAGGTGATAGCCCACTGCTCCGACCACAAAAGCCACAGGGAAGGTGACATAAGGAGCATAGGCCCGCAACGCTGTCCACACTACAGGCCACATGACTGCAAGCAGTTCAGGGATCCCAGGTGCTTCATGGAGAGGAGGAGAAAAAGGGTACAGTATTCTGGTTGTCTGAAACACACACGCTTAATTTGCTCACTTCCAACTCTGTATTTTGCGTACTAGACTAGAGCAAGTTTGCATGACTCTGAGCTCAAAGCAACTCTTATTCACTATGTGTGTTATTGACACTTCATTCAGTGTCAGAAACAAGCCAATAACTAGATTGATTTGAGCAGCATGTGGATGGAGCGTCTGTGCTCACAGCACATTTAATAGATCCCTTTTAGTAACCTGACTGTGAACCTTTATAGCTTATTAGGTCTGATTTCACTACTTCAAAATTGCTGCCCTTTTTCTTTCATCTACTGCCCCCTTGTGGCTCGAATTCAATTCTGATTAGTGGAGCAATCTTGTAACTTATAAGACGCATGTAACTACTAATTACCAACAAACCCAGATCAGCATAAAAGTCCTTTTATTGCTTAGATAAATCAATGACTCACTCACAGTCTGCTATGTGCTATTTAAAAACACAGCGTAGTGCTAACTGAAGAGAAAATATTTTGGATAACATTAACATGACTTAATCTGTCTGCACATTTCTGAAATATGTTCTTAATGTGCGAAATAACTGAGGTGCACATGAGGAGGAGGTCAAACACCAGACAGTACAATGCGTACGTCTGTGCCCTTCCAATGCCCTCTTTCTCTTAAGCCCGACCAACATTACAAGTTGCAGACAAAACAAACGGGCTATATCAACAGAGAAGCCGCTCTGTGTGCAGCATGTGAGCGCTTTCAGCACAGCCTTCGACTGTTAGCGTCAATTCATGCTAGCTACTGTTCTTTCGTGCCTGATTAACCTTTAATACAAGTTGAAATATCAGTATTTCTTAGTCGTTTGGGTGTTTCATGAGAGCCGAACTCAAAAGGCATTATCAACAATTCACCACTCATTAGTTTACACTCAAAGATATCCCGTTTCAAAGCTTGCATGACTCTTTAAAGTTATATGGTAAAATTCGCTACGGAGAACGCCATTATAAGTTATAAGTCCAGTCATTACACGCTATATGATATAAATGACTGGGAACTTGATTCAAACAAATCTAGCACAGTATATAATAAAAGCATACAATAGACCTACAACAAATCTAAAACGATAACAATGAAAATAATTAACGCTAACGTAGTGTTACCAAACCTACTGTGTGAAAGTCATGCATGAAAACTGCTGAGAGCTGCTACCGGCTAGTGTGCTTTCTGTTTACTTCAAAATGACAGCTAGAGGAGTGATCACTCAGAGCTCAACACACATCCACCAAGCTTCTGTGCCTGCCTACAAACTCTCAAATACTTAGGGGGAGGAAAAAGCCCAAAATAAAGCACTTAATATGTCGTAAGTACTCACCTTTACCGCTAGCACGTTGGTACTGTAGTGACGCAATTTCCGTGTCAAAGTTTGTATCCTTCCTGGTTTAACGTCATTGGCTGGCGAACTTCGCGTAGCCGTAACAATATCTCGCGGTGTTTTAGCGCCTCTTAGCGGTAGAAATAATACGCTACACTACGTTGACATTTGTACCGACTAGAGAAACGCATTGTGAATCATTAGTGCCATTTACTGCTGGTACCCTATATATTACATAATACTAGAGCAAATAAGTAGAAATAGAAAAAAACCTCCAATGAAATAACACCATTAACTCATAATCTAATTAACTACCCAAGCCTAAAATACACAAGCCTTTTATCCAGTTCTTAGTGCTAGTTAAAAATAACAAAACAAAACAAAAAGCAGCCATCTCTTTTCTGTTTAAAAATCTGGTGGTATTTTTTCTTCAAAAATCCTCTCAAGAAATTCTCACAAAAGGCTGACAGATCTGTCACCAGCATTGTGTTACACACTGACGAGGCGTGAGCTACCCCCTCTTGTATGACAAAACCATCAAGTGCCAAGATAGTTTTCTTCAAGTTTAAAAGCACTTTCAAAAGCTTAGTGCGTTGCATAAAACCACAATTTAAAGGTTTTCTTTGGCTGCCTGTGAGGAATGCAAAGAAAAGAATACATTTTAGTCACAGAGTAGAAAACCATGAAGTTCAGACTTGGCTATAGGAGGAAAAAAATGTTCCTCTATGCTACTGTATTTTCTGGGTAGTGAAAGGGTATATGATTGATGATACTGATATTTCAACTCATGGGCCAGCTTTACCAACGCTGGGCACAAAGCTGATCTTATAGCAACTGGAATGCAGCCTGTCATGGACAAATGACCATCTCCGACTCCATGGCTGTTTGTGCAGAGGCAAAGAGAGGGGATTATGAAGCTATATCAAAATTTGTTATCATTACTTGCAATGCTGTTTATAGCTGTGTGGGTGATTACGCTTCATGCTTCAAAATTATTCTTTTAAGCAGTTCCTCCCTCTGTGCTGTCCATCTTGTAGTTGCCAGAATTGGAATTTGATCAGTCCTGTCAAATAAAGTGAAATGTGCTCATCGCCTGAAGGAAAACAACATCACTAGTGCCAGTTCTGCTTTACTAGCAAACTTGGCAGTGACAGGATTATTTCATCAGTTTCTGTTTATTAGCAAATGAGATTTAGAGTTGCACTAGCCAAAATTTCGATGTAAAAATACAACCACCTTATCAATCCAAATCACAAAGCGAGGCTGACAGAGTGGCTGACTGAAGCCCTGTAGACCTGCTCTCCCCGAGTTAATTACAGATGTCAGGCATGGTCAGCGGTGGGAAATTTTTCACATTACCCAAAAATTGACAGACAAGACTTTGGTTAAATCGCTGCTGAATCAGGGAAGCCTGAAAAAGCGTATGGCACGGCTCCTCAAGCACGGTGCACTTTTGGCCACGGCTCCAAAACCCCCAAACTCAGTGTTTTGAAAACAGTCCAGATGCTAAACATATGTCAACAAATGCAGGGGGTGGTGGCAGGGATATGACACATATGACACAAAGTGCCCTGAGGGATCAGTGACAGCTAAATTTATCCCTGGATTAAGATGTAGGGAGACTGCTAAAAAGGAGATGGATGTGGAATGTGACCAAAAAAGATGCACAAGAGAATATGATGGATTGCCTCTGATTTGGAATGAAGCTGGGGGACTCGTGGCACAGGCTGTCAGAGGAACAGATGGTGAATAAAAAGAAGTGCCAGATGTGGAAAGGAAAGACAGAGGCTTCTCTGAGTCGGGTTTGAATTTCAGCTAATCAGAAGTGCTGTTAAAGAAAATCCAATCCCGAAACATTCAGGGCTCACTAACAGAAATATTACAAACACTCAACCTGCCCTTGATTGACTGCAATTCACTGTAATGTTAATGTACTCACTTGGTGCTTAATTATTCTATTAATATGCATGCAATATGCATTCAGTGAATATGTGAGCATGTCAAAACTGGTGATGAACTCATTTATACATATGAAAATGTATTCGCTTTTGGCATTACAAACCATCTTGACATGTTTAATGAGCTCAGAATATATACCTCAGTGGAGTGTATTATTCATATATCAAAGATTAATGTACTGAAGTAAGAAGAAACCAAAACACGCAGTGAGGCACAATTTTATTCATCTTATCTTTGGTCAGTTTTTTTTCCAGGATTACAAGAGTGCGAGCAGTTAAAAAACAACAGATTCAAACTATTTTACTTTTTAGTAGAAGTAGTTCTATTCTAGATTTCCTAACAGACTTTATATTGAAGTAATATGCAATATCATGTACATTTACAGCAAGTAAGTACCTTCTGGAAATACCCATGAAGTGCATGGATTTAAAAGGCATTTGAATAGTTGTATGGCACAGGAATACATTAATGCTGCTTGTGTGCAAATTCTCAGGCAAAAGTACTAGTAAACACTTGTCACATGTCACCAAGACAACCAAGGTCAACTGTTTTGGCGTCCTGCTGACTTCCAGGTCAAATTTAAAGGGGAGATATTATCCTCATTGCATTACTACCATATTTTTTGGACCATAAGGCGCACCAGATTATAAGGCGCATTAAGCAAAAGAAAACAGTCAGATAAGTCAAACTTTACTAAACTCATACTTCTTGCTTCCTTCACTTCTGTACCATTGTTAATGTTGAATTCTCTCCCAGCTGCTCTATTTCCATGTTGTTGCAGTATATTAATGACTAACCTCGTATTGTGGATGGATTATCTCAGTTGTTCTCCTGACTGAAGTTTGGGCCATTTACAGCATCCCGCCATGCGATTGCATTTGTCCCTAACCATCGGGAACCCTCATGTTAACTTTTACCGAGTGGAAAAAAAGTTAGCGTTCATCCTCCAGCATCACTGTGTTTGTTATGCTAACGTAGCACATCATTATATACCAGCTAGTCCAACTTCAGTAACCCTACAGTCACAGCTGTTTAGTTTTCTGTCTTCATTTATGTCTGAAGTGATAGCAGAGCTGTACGTTTTCAGTTTCTCAGTCAGAACATGGTATATTATGAAGTGAGGTTTGGACCCGGATTACTCCGCGTGAGGCTCCTACGGTGACCATAATGCTCCGACAATCCATCAAGCGGTGCGGCTTTGTAGTTGTACTAAAACATTTGACAGAATTTTGAGCGCCGTATACCACATAAAATCGGTTTGAGGTCAGTAAGCACAACCAGAATCCACACGAGGCGCACTGTTGATTTTTGAGAAAATGAAAGGATTTTAAGTGCACCTTATAGTCCAAAAAATACGGTACTTTTTGTGACCGTTCTGTGTGGATGACATGACATGACCATATTAGGGGTGTTCACTTTGATTGACATCATACAGAGGTAAATGTTACAGAAATGATTGAAGTTATTAGAGCATTTTGAAGCCAGAGGCTTTGGCTCAGAGTGTACTTGCATATATCTTGACCTATTTTTTTTTTTAAGCTTTGGCCATGTTTAAAATGAACATTCA
>VURO01021294.1:0-16641 GCA_015108175.1 Pelvicachromis taeniatus
CTGATCATCAACTGGCGGCCCGCGGGCCAAATCCGGCCCGCTGAACCGTTCAATCCGGCCCGCGACTGGAAATCCAAAATTGTGAGGATCAAAAAGAAAATAGTGGTCTACACTTTTAAAGCAACTAAAAGTGCTCTATAAATAAAGTTGACTTAGCCTAATTGAATTGAGGCAAAATATCTATCACTCCTAGTGGTTGACTGTGGTATAGGTGATGGGAGCCTGAATCAAATGCCTTCAGTTTTGTAATGAAATGGAAAAAGTATAAACATTAAACATAATGTTAAGCCAAAATTAGATTTTTATTTGATTTTCTCCTTGGGGGTCCGGCCCCCCAAGGAGACTGTCTGGTAAAACTCTGGCCCTCTGACAAATATAGTTGACGACCCCTGCTCTAAGGGAAATGGGCACCATCAAATATCTTTTACTCTACCTAAGCCTGCATAAGTAAGACAGACACAGAGGGAAATTCAGTGATCGTGATTCCATATCAATATCACTTACTGATTCTCATTGGTTCTGACAGTTGCTAAGCAGCATATCAAAGACAAAGGTATTTCCTCTCTGCTATGATCAGTGTTGGTGTCATTACTCAAACAAAATAAATGTATTATACAGATCACTGTTCATAAAAGTAATCCGTTACTTAATTACTCCCAGGAGAAAATAATTGGTTGCACTACTCGTTACTGTATATTACTTTTGCGTTTCTCTGTAAAATCACCTGAAATGCATTGTCTCATGATTACCATTAAACAATATAAACCCATAGGCTACGGTCCCACATACCAACACAAATATTCCTATCCTAATGAGGACACACATCTTGGTGTGTATGTATAAACACAAAGCTGAAAATGTTTAGCAAAGATGAAAACCAGCACAAAGAGACTTTAAAGTGATCGCCACAGTGATTCTACTTTAGAAAAGTGAAAGGTAAATGGAAGCTGCAGCCTGGCTGCTCATCACTGCCTTTGTTACCTGTTGAAGTTCAGGGTCTTGCTGCAGGGCTGTGGTCAGCATTCACTCTGGTTTCTTGGCTAGCTTATAGCATCAGCATGCTGTCTATGCAGTTATTATTTCTGTCCTGGATGCGGTTTGCACTTTACAAATGTGGTCTCGTCCTTTTGTGTAAGAAAAGTAAAAGTGATGTTGTAGACTGTGGCACTATTTTCCTCCTCCAATACTCAAACTGAAATCAGTTGATTGCAGCAAAATTGAAGCCAATGAGCCAAAATGATTGCCAAACAGACTAGCAATTCTAAGAAACTGAAATACTGGGAACCAGTTCTCTACAAGAGTTCTTTATTCCCATCCCTACCACCAAGTACTTAAAAAAATAAATAAATAATAACTTTTAAAAATAAAAAAGGTTGCTTTTCATAGAGTCCATGGGCATTTAGCTTAGAGAAGCACAAAGCTCACTGATTATTTCTCATTGGTTAAATTGTAGACATATTCTTTGAAAGATTATCATATCACATGTTATGTAACAGCCCAGTGATGACAAGGGGCACTTCATGAAGTCACTGTGTCAGCTTGGTTGGACTACCACAGTTAATAGTTGTTATTTAAGTTAGCTAACCATACCAAAGAGGTAGGCAGGTTCTTCAACCCTCTGCAAAAATAGATGAATAAATAAATGACACCACACCGTTCAACTAAAATAGAGCTTGACCATTCACTTGGTGGACCGATATTACCATCCATCCATCCATCATCCATCCATCCATCATCCATCCATCCATTCACTTCTACTTATCCTTTTCAAGGAGCCTATCCCAGCTGTCTTAGGCAGATATTACCAATTGACCAATTTCAGCTTTTTGCCAGTGTATCAGTATCAGCATTAATAATGGTGATTTTTAGATCATTAGAAATTAAAGGGTAGATGAGACAAAAACCCACTGACCGTGTTATCTGTGCTGAAATTGCACAATTTGTCCCCCAGAGGGCATTCTGAAACTTTCCTGTTGGCAGCAAGTTTGGAATTCCAGTTGGGCAACTTGTGACTAAGTTGGGTGTTTGTTTGTTTGTTTGTTTGTTTTTTACTTCATCGCCGTCATCATCATCATCATCATCATAATCATATTATCTTAGTAAGGATTCATAAAGAATGTTTAATCTGTCTGAAAGAAAACAATATTCTCAGATGTACCCAATGTTATATTCTTAAATATCAATATTGGTCTTAAAAAAAGCTTTAAAGTAATAATTTTTGGTTATTAGGACCATTTGTTATTATTTTTGAATTAAAAATTGCTTGCTCTTGGTCATAAAGTTAAAATTATTCTACAGTTTTAAAAATGACTTTAAAAAGGAGCCTGTTTAGCTGAGCAGGCAACCTGTAAGGCTAATGCAGAGACCTAGGTTCAAATCAACCCTCAGGCTATTTACTGTGAGTCTTTGTCCTAATGTTCTTCTTTTCACTGTCTCGCCAAATAAAGGCTTGAATCTCACACAATCACACTATTTTATATTCAAACTACACTTGTCTTACCATTTTTTTCTTTAGTGCTTGACAAGTGTGGATCTAGAAAAAGTAGTAACCATATATTCATTCACTATACAAAAACAATGTTTTGTCCTCTGATTTATTGTGGCCTCGTACTTGCCAATGATTTTTTTGGAAAAAGATGTATGCTGGTTATTTTGTATCTGTCAGGGATGGAGAGCCAGAGGGTTTTAAAGTGATGAGTCTTGTAAGAGAATATAAATACCGGACCCAATCAACAACGCTCAGTCGGTGCTGTGCCACATGGTGAGATGAAATCATATGATGCCAGAAGACTGTCCTATTTCAGAGTTTGTCATCTGTTTTAACAGGACACCATCTTCATTAGTGTACCAGTCTTGTGAAACACACTGACAATGCCCATTAAGATTAAAGTACATTGTTAGAGTCCAAAGCAAGTACAAGCTGGGCTTTCACGTTATCTGCTTGCTTATTTGATTATTTAAAGGGTGTCGACACAATAACTTCATGTACACTTTTCACAGTTTGTGCAGCATATGTGCGAGTGTTATTGAGTACACTCAGTGGCCACTTTATTGGCTACACCCACTTTTGCCTTCAATAACTCATCACGCAAGTCACTCCGTCCAGCCCTCCATCATATCTTCACCACCGACTACACTACAGGGGGTCTTGCCCTAATTCCTGTCACTGCTGGGGTTTCATTGTGCTGTGATGAGCCATCAGAATCTAGCATCCAAATAGAATAATTGAATTCTCTGTATCAATAAATCAGATTCAATGCCGTCTATTGATCTCGTGATTGATCTGGTGATTTTATTTTATTGAAATAAAATCACAACATCACACAGTTGCTGCAGATTTGTCGGCTGGATATCTATGACGTGAATCTCCTGTTCTACCACATCCCAAACGTGTGCTATTGGATTGATATCTGGTGACTGTGAAGGCCATTTGACTACAGTGAACTCATTGTCAAGTTAAAAAATAATCTGAGATGAATGTGTGTTATCCTGCTGGAAGCAGCCATCTGTTCTTCATACCTTGGTTGTAACAAGTGGATATTTACCTTCTTATCAGCTCAAAGTGGTCTGGCCATTATCCTCTGACCCCTGCCATCAAAAAGACATTTTCACCCAGAGAACTGCCGCTCACTGGAAGTTTTCTCTGTTTCACATCATTCTCTGTAAATCCCAGCAAATCAACAGGTTCTAAATTACTCGGACCAGCTCGTCTGGGACCAACAGCCATACCACAAAGTCACTTACATCACCAGCAGGTTGCATTAACCAAGTCTGCATATATAAATAAATTGGGTTCAACCAAGTGTTTGGCTAATTAAATACTTGTATTAAAGAGCAGCTGAACAGGTGTACCTAATAAAGTGTCCAGTGTATATATTACAAATACCGTACACTTATATTCAACATATTTTGTGTTCATTTGGCAGTTAAGTGGATGATGTTTCTATTGAATTTCCCTATCGTGTCAAATGATATAATGTGGGATTTATAATGCACGAGAGATTGCCTACTGTAGACTGAATACCGCGCCAGGCCAGAAATAATGATACGGCTGCTTTGAATTCAAGCCAAATACCCATACTTAGGAGGACTCTGCATCATTCACTCGAGACTTAAAGTAGTACTTGAATTGTGAAAGTTTAACAACAATAGAATAAAAATAATCAAGGCCTTGGCACAGTCCTAGCCCTGAATCTCAGTCTGAAATCAACCTTCAATGCCAAGTTTTAATCTTAAACTATAGTAAAGTTTTTTGGGGGGAGGTTGGGGGCTTTCTGTATATCCTCAAATAAATTTCAGCAAGGTGCAGACCCAGACAGGTGATGTGTGATCTTGCCCCGTTTTCTGTTTCATTTCTTTGCCAGAATAGATAATGGGATTGCAGAGTGATATGGAAAGAAAAGGTGAGGTGAAGGTTGCCAATGGTAATAGTCATTATTGGAAAATCAACATTTCAATCTCAGACCATAGGGATTTTCTCAAGCAGTTATCCACTATGCCCTTGAACAAGAAACTCAACATTTGCTTGTCACTTTTAGTTACTTTTACTCATCAACATGTAAGTTGGACAAACATCCCCAGAAAACATCAACTTTCCTGTCATAAACTCTCCTGACTGACTTTAATAATGAAATAATGAAGTTCTACCAAACAAGAGAAAGCCAGCGATACTGAGCTCAGAGGTGATTTTGAATGCAAATACTTTTGTCCAGTTCTTTCATCAAGTGTGGCAAGATGGCCAAATAATAATAACAATGCCTTTGATTGCCTGACTTACGAGGGAGGACACTCCAATCAGTGCAAAACAAGCTTTTGATTTACGGAGTTGTTGGCAACATGAAAGACCCGTCATGGACTCCTTGATGAAAGCTCCTGTTTTGGAGCCAAAATTTGGCCTGTACTAATTTCACACTCACAGGAAAGACACAAGCTCTGCCTTCTCCAGTTTAACAAGATAATTTAACCATGAAGTCTGGTTCAATGGCTAACCCCTCAAAAAGTCTGAATTTTCAAAGATTTTGTGCAATATTGTACAAAATTGAACAATCACTCATTTCTTTATATTGTGTTAGAAAAATGTGAAATAGGTGCCTTGGTTTACTGAAAAATCTGCAAACATAAACGGAAATCCAGGCAAAAACAGAGTTTGTAGAACTCTGAGAAGCTTGAAAGTGAATATTTGTTATGAACACCTTCATTCTTCAGCACAGCCTGAAGTCTCTTGGGCAAGGTTTCTTGTAATTCCTGTGAGTAGTCTCCAGGAATAGCTCCCCAGGCTTCTTGAAGGACATTCAAAGCTCCTCTTTGGGAAGTTGGCTGTGTTTTGTTCTGTTTTACGTAAAGATGACCCAACTCTACTTCAGATCTGATGTTTTTTTTATGCATTTATAATTATTCAATTTGGACAACATCCCCAACAACACTGGCTCAAATGCAATAATAATATCAAAGCATGGGTCTCCACTGTGTTGGCTGTCGACACCCCCTCTCTCCTGACCTTGTCCATATGACAACAATTTCAAATTTGGATTCATCACTCCATAAAACCTGTTGCCACTCACTTTTAGTCCAGTCCTTCTGGCATACTTTTCTCTCTTTCTGTAATGTTGCATATCTCAGCTTTTTCTTCCTTAAGAATGGCTTCTTGACAGCCAGCCTTCCACTGAGACCATTTCTGATGAAGCTTCAGTGAACACTGAAAACTCTCAGGTCTTAAGTCAGGTCATTGCTGGACCTTTCCTCTTTCTCGAAGACATGACTTTACTGCTTTGAATAGTTTTTGTTGTTGTTGTTATTGTTTTTTAGGTCTGCCATTTCTTCCTTTGTCTGCCACTTATCCGGTCCACCGGATAGGTCCACACGGACTAGCTCTTTAGGAATCACCTTTTTGGGGCACAAATACTATTTTATGCTTGTCAAACTGTGTTAACTTTGGCATTTTTCATAGATTCAACTAAAGGAATGGAACAAATTCAGTGTTTTTGCAACAGGCTGCTTGTCAGGTACTGAAAATGAATGAAAACACAATGTAGAATAACTTTTAAAGGCATTCAGAAAGCCTGGAGAACAACTGCTCAAGATCACTTTAAAAAAATCACAAGAAAGTCTGGCTCCTTGGAAAAAACATCTAAAGAAACGAGGGGTTTCTCAGAAGCTTTGCACACCACCTTTACTCTTTAATTCTTTCTTTTAGAGTATGTACCATACATGTAAAAATGACTTGCTTGCTTGTATGTTTGTTTATTTGATCATATTTTTGGTAGGAAATCAGTTAGTTTAGTGTTAACCCAGACACTTACAAGTGTGGGACACACAATATACTGCTGCCACAATGTGACTGTTTTACTGTTACCAACAAGGCAAACATAACTATTGTGGAACCATCCTGCAAAGGATGTATTGAACTCTTTGAGAATGTCTTTGAAATATTAAAACAATTGAGGAACTTTATGTATTGTTTGACAAACTGGTTTGATGCCCCTTCAGTGGCAGTATGAAAAAGTACGACAATCCAACCCTAAAAAACAGCAGGAAATGTTATCTTGGCAGGGTGACCTCAGTCACCTGGTGTGGCCTCATTTGTAGTTGGAGAGAACTCCCTGGAAGCCTAGAAAACAGCTTTTTCACACCTTTTAACCTTTTTAAATTGTTTATTTTAACTCCTTCACATTTACCTATTCCAAACCAATTAAAAGTACCTCCTAACAATGACTATGTCATTGCTTAAGTGGCACGCCCCTATATGCTGTGTCAGGAACTTTGTGTAAGGAATTCCAGACAAATGTTTCAAAAGACTTTGACAGCTTTGACCACATGATATTAACAAATAAATCTGACACCAGGTACATCTCAAGATCAATTTGTAGCATTAATCAAGTGATAAATTTACTATTTAAACTGCTTATACTTTGCTGCACAGCCCAACATAACAGTATTGGGCATCCATTGCAAAATTCTCTATTTTCTACTCATTTCTGTGAATACTAGCTTTTATTGTAAGGGGAATATCCAAACCTCATACCAGGTGTAAAGCTTGGTGGTGAAAATGTTTGGAGCTACTTCACTGCCTTGGAGACTCAGCAGCTTGCAGTCCTTGATTCAACTATAAATATTCTATTCTGCATCATATCAAAGAGTATTTGAAGGTAATGTGTGGCCATCTGTCCAAAAGTTGAACGTGAAATGGAAGTGGAGCGTTCAACAGAATGATGATACTAAATACAAAGCAGAAAGAAGAAGTAGAAGGCTGTGGAGTTAAAGATATGTTTAGTAAAAAGAAATTACAATAATTACAGAGCTGATGAAGATGGGTGATAGTGTAAGAAATATTCTAAGAAATTTTAAGGAAAAAACAGACTTTCTAAGATTAAAGTCAACAAATCGGTAATGGGGCATTCTTATGAATTACATTGGATTGGTCCAGTCAAGTGAAATAATGAAATGGATATCTTTAAAAAGTGCATGCATGAAAACCCTTAAACACCACTGATGAGTGTGAACTTTGGAATGGGAAAAAATAATGAAAAACATCTGTGAGCCTATATCAGAGGCTGGTAGACAATTTTTACTTAAGGAGGCAGTACCATCTGGGGTTGACAGTGTACTTGCTTTTCATACAAAAGAGTATTACATCTATTTTTATATTGTATATTTTTGTTTAAAGATAATTACCACCTCCCACCTTTATCTACAGGCAAGATTTCAAAGAGGATCAAACGTTTACTTGTCCAAATATGTCTAGAAAAACCCAATAATTTTTATTCATTTCATGTCTGTATCTTTATCCTGTCAAAATGACAATGAAGGAGCCACATATGGGAAAGAGAGAAAGAAAGAAAGTGGCAAGTGAACAACAACAAATAAGAAAGCAAAGATAAGTCAGTTCAGTTATTATTTAGGCTGAATGCATGCAAAAAAAAAAAGATAAACAGATGTTTAATGGAGTAATTACTCCTGTGCACTTTTTAAGAAATATCTACAATTTATCTGGAGATCATGATGACTCATTTGACAGCCGCGGCTGACAAAAAGAATTGAGCAGAGATAAAGAAATGCATAAGCGAGAGGGAGAGAGAATAAGACGAGGGCAGAACAACAAGCTGAAAAATAAATCTGAGCGACAGTGAGTCAGAGAAACTGAAAGACAAGAGTCAGCAGAGAGAAAGGGAGACGCTGAGATTGTTGCTCATTCATCCAGACTTGCAAACAACAGAGTTACAGAGTCTGAGACAGACGAGGGAGATGGGGAAGAAGAAGAGAAAGCGAGGCAAAGAGAGGAGGATCTTGTTCGGCAGAGAGATCACAGCAATATAGATCTATTTACAGATTAGTAATGGTTCTGACTTTGAGTGTGCGCATGTGTGTGTGTGTGCATGTGAATGTGTGTGTGTGCATGTGTGTGTACAGCAGGTACCAACACCTACAATGTCAAACTCAGACACACACAAATGGCAAACATACCTTTGGGTGGTTATCCTCATATCCCCCGAGCAGAACCTTGCCGCTCTTGCATTTTGTTTGTTATTGGTTGTAATGGGCTGCAGGTGTTTTTGCACCATCTAGAGTTTGTGAATATAAAGCTTTTCATTTTTATCTCCGGAATTGTGATGCATAACTTAATAGCAAAACTAGAAACATTTAGTCATTTTATAAAATTCTATACTTAATACTGGAAACACAATGCCTTGCCACTCATGTTTGTCTAGATCTGCTGTTCTATGTCTGGAAAATTCCACCTGTTTTATGCTACTCATATGGGTTCGGGTCATGGGGAGCAACAGTCTAAGCAGCGATAAAAGACCTCCCTCTCACCTGGCCATCTTTTTAAGTGCAATTTATGGTTCTGCAAATGGGCACCCACTGCAGACACACTCCTGTGGAGTCTTTCAAAATCCTGACTGCCTATCTGCAGAATGCTGATTGGTTGTCAAGTTCAAAGAGATCTGTGAAAAAGAGAAAAAGGATTAGAAAATAAAATTTGAAAATCACTGTCAGTGGCTGCAGTGAACAGTCTTCATTGTCAGTTGTTATTAATGCTCAGGTTCAATTCAACTTATTGCACATTATAACTCTGCTGGGTGACAGACCAACAACAACAAGACTGATCCACAAACCAGTTGTACCACAAACTTTGCAAACTGTCTCTATCTGACAACAATGCTCTCTGCAGTTAGCTCTCTCCAGACGACTAGCAGACTGACAATATGCTACTCCTGCTGGACCATCAGTTCCTCTTCGGCTCCTTTGTAGAAGCACCAAGGTGTTCCAAGCCAATCAATATACATAATCTCTCAACAATGTCCTGGGTCTCCCCCCATTAGGACATACACAAAATTTATTACCTAGGATGTGTCAAGGAGTTATTGTAGCAGTGGCCAAACTACCTCAATTGGCTAAATTCTTTCCATAAAAACTATGAACAAAATTAGTGACAATTGGGTGATGGACAGCGCTGGCTGTCCATCACCCACCAGCAACTGATCTGACAAACTGCCAGCTCTTCTCCTGGTCAACAGAACACATGTAGACTGGCTGGGCAAACTCAGATATCCTTGAGAGCATAAAGAGATGGTCTGCTGTTCCATCACCAGGGCGGAAAACTCATTGATCTGAGGATCTGAGGCTGGACTAACAGACTCACTCTCCTCTTCAGTAGCTTAATCTCCAGAGCTCCTTGCTGTTGAAAAGATATCTCAACCACGGCAGCCCCACAGCAGATCCTAAAACAGATCTCGTCCAACTCAGGGGCCCGCAACCTCACCGACCTTAGTCAACTCACCCCCAGCGATGAATGAGCCATTGAGGTTGTTGTCCAGAATGTGATTCCTCCAAGAAGACACACCAGTGGAAATAAGGAGATTCTCAAAGTACTTCACCTCCATCCTCAGGATTCAGCACCTCATCCCTACTTTAAACACAGCGTGAGCAGAGCACTGGTTCCCCAGCTGGCACTGACCACCTTACTGCAAGGACGACAGGCTTGGCTCCAGGATGGGGCTTATGTAGCCCAAACAGGGTAACTTGGGCTTGTCTTCATTTTCTGCCAAACTGACAAAAAATGCTACTCTGTACTTTCATCATACCAAACATAAAAAACCCAATAACAAACAAACATGGGCCAAATTTAGTTAGCTCAATTGCAACCAGAGCGATGGAGAGATTTATGTTACCAGATGCACTAAAAACAGAAAAAAAGAAACAGAAAAAGAAACACTGCAGGCTGTAACTGGTGTGCCTCATAAGAGCTTGGCCTAATCGTCAGTTGTTTCCTAATATTCCCTTTCACGAATACAATGGTGTGGGACTGAACATTCCAGTTTTATCTAACTGCAAATCTTATCCTTTTCATGCTGCCTTCATAATAGCACTCTATGGTCACCAGGCACATGCTGATTTTGAACACTATCATCTTGAGCAAGAAACTGCACTGACAAATGTACCGGCAAGTGCATCTGATGTCAGTTTATGACAGGAATCATCACAGACACATTCAATTTATTAGTTCATTGAGCTTTACCTATTCTTGTCATAACTGGTAAATTATTTTCCGCGTGTGGACATACCCCTTCAGAGTCCTTCAGACAGGACTATGACTCAGTTAGAAGATTAAATTTTAATGTCGTCTTGGGGGAAACTATAGCTTTATATGAGAAATGGGACACAACTAAAAAAAAAAAAAAAAGGATGCTAGATATGGAGATGAACATAAATATAAAATGTATTAAAAACGCTGTTTCAGCTCACTAAAAATTCATTGTGTGCCTATCAGCTGGAAATGTCATCAACTCGTCTTCCTCTCTTTGCACTGGCACCTTAAGGTTGCGCAGCTGAGCTAGCTTAGCCACCAGCTACCTCCGGCTGTGTCTACCAAGTTTTGCTGCTGCAGTGCAGTGGCCTTGAGTAATTTGTAACTGTAGAGTGTTAAATTATGTTAAAGCACCTGAAACTCAAGAGGAGCATGCTCCTCTGCCCACTCTTGCCCTCTGTCTCTTTGTTGTCACATCAGAAGTTGTGTCTGAGGTAACTCCACTGCCTCACCCTGAAAGATGACAGGTGTTACGAGCATCCTTCTGTTGGCATTTAGCTTTGAGTGGCAGGATAATAACACAGCGTAACCAAAAGGTATAGACAAAAATAGCTCCAGGGTGCACATTTTAAAATAAATAAATAAAAGATGCAGGCTGCATCTATTTTACATGTATATTTTGGTTAAAAAACACTCGTATCAAAGCGGAGTGGACCATTTATAGCACAAATCGTTATACAGAAGAACTGAGCTCAGTACTCAGGAGGATGCGCGCAAGAAGAATCGAAAAAAGCATGCAACAGACTCCTCAGGGACAGCAATAAACCTCCCCTGGGGTATAACAGAAGAGAATATTTATCATGCACAATGCAAGAGATGTCAGAATTATCATTAGTAGCAAAAGTGGCTGCAGGGAGAAAGTGTGGCCAAAAACAGCTGATTACTTTGAATCTAACTGGAGATCAGTTCTCACGAAACAGAAGACCCCCACAAAATTTAAGACCAGAGTGCAGAAATATTTGTGTGATAACACATTTTACAGTTAACAAACTATTATTACCCTGAAGGGATTTTGCCAAAATTACTGTAGTGGTGGAGAAATTCTGAGCGATGTATTTTATTTAATAAAAAAAGCAAGTTGTCCCAAAATTATTAATACTTTTCAGGCATAGGAAAATGTCATTCCAGCCACTCCATGTTTTCACATAAAGAGCAGCATAATAAAGAGTATTACGGCTCTTTGAACAGTCTGCATCTGCTGATGGACCGTATTGTTCATGCACTATGACGTGAACAAAAGCCATAATTTTATGCTACTATTTGATCTTTTATTTATTTAAAAACTTAAGCGTAAGAATGGCATATTAGATTAATCTTTTTTTTAAGTTAAAAACCCTTTTCCTGCTCTCTTACAAAACAATTAAGACTTCCCTTCTCTCTTTAAAGAAAAAAGGAATAGCTCTCCGTCTGTCACGGTCCTGGGTCTGTGACCCAGTGTGTTGAGTTTATTATTTTATTATTTATTTGCCACATTATTGCTGTCCATGTTTTGGTTTTATATATCTAGATCCTATGTTTTGGTCCCTTGACCCTCATGCTACTCTGTGCTCCCTCTGTTCTGTGTCCAGTCATCCATGGCTGTGTGTTCCCTCTGTTCCAGTTTAGATCCCTGTTTAAAGCCCGTGTCTCTTGTCTTCGCATGTGTGTTGAGTTTCCTGTTTTATTGTGAAGGTCTGTGTCTTATGTCAGTGTATTTATTTGGCGCCCTCTCTAGCTGTGTCCCAAAACCTCAGCTGCAGCCTATGTAGGTCGCAGCCGACGTGGTCTACATTGGCCAGGTCCCACGTAGACCGCGTCGGCTAGGCTTTATTATTCAGCTCAGAGCTCCAACATTTTCGGACAAATCTGTTACCCACCAGCTCGATCACTGACCGCAGGGGTCTGAAAACGATGTGCCAGGAGTCCGCTGTTTTCACCAGCTCTAGTGAGCCTTGACGACCCGCTCAGCGATTGAGCTGGTGGGTAACAGACGTCTTTGAAAACGTCTGAGCACTTTTGCAAATACGTGATGTCTTGATAAACCGAGCAGATATTTGAAGTTTACACATTCTCACCTGGAAATGTTGCACTTTTACATTTTAGGATGTAGGTGTGCTCCGCCACCGTTTCTCCGATCTTGGAGAATGGCTGGGCGGCGCTATGAATTCTGGGATATGGTGGGCCACGTAGGATATACCAGACCCATCCTACAAATTAGGGGAAATGTAGGCCGCATTTGTCGGCCGCATTTGTAAGATTCGAATTGGGACAGCCCACGTCGCGTCGCTGTGACGTAATCGGCCTACAAATGTGGCCCACGAGGACTGCGTCCTAGGATTTGAGACACAGCCATAGTGTGTGTTCTCCTGTGCTCATCACTGGTCTTCCTGTGTTCCTCTGTAAGTCATCCAGTGCTTCTCCCTGCATGTCATCCCGTGAGTTTTAGTTTCATTTGTTAGATTTTCCCAGTTTAGGTTATTTCTTAGTTCCTCTCCTTGTCACCTCTGTGTCAGTCTGTTTTTTCACCTCGTGTCAATAAAGATCACTCATCACATCAAAGCCAGTGCCTGCATTTTAGGTCCTTCTCTCACCAACAAAATATTAGAGTACTGATTGCTCTAATGCAGAAAACACGTCTTGCCTCACAAACCGTCTTTTCTGCATTAGAGCAATCGGTACTCTAATATTTTGTTCACTGCTGATCTTATATCCAGTATGCAGATCTCTTGATAACCCTGTGTTGATAAACATTGTGGTATTTCAAAATGAAATATCACGGATGTGTGAATAATGCACACAGGATAATATCATAAATATATCCGTGAAGTCTTTTGTTGGCTACAAAAAAACACAGTTCTGGATGAATCTGAAGCCTTAAAAAATTAATGAACTAATAATTTTTTTTTTATTTTTTTTTTTTTAAATCTGTAGATATTGTGATAATATCATTATTGGATTATTATCATTCTGTCAGCCCTGATTGACAGGATGCATGGATTATTACATAAAAGTTTGCTTATTCATTCCAGAAAATGTTCCTATGCTGGCATTTGTGTTTTATTCGGTTTGATTCAATTCAGTTTTATTTATATAGCACAAAATCACAACAACAGATGCCTCAAGGCACTTTTTATTATGAGGTAAAAGCTCTACAATAACATTCCTTACCGCATCACTTCCTTTCATTTAAGGACATTTTTTATCCTGATAAACAATTTTTGATAATCAAGTTAATTCTATAGTGTGACGTTGATAATCATCAAAAGCGGCGAGACAGAATATGTACATTCACTACGCACTTTATTAAGAACACCTAGTTAGTACTGGTTTTGACACCTTCAAACTGCCTTAATTCTTCCTGGCACATATTTAACAAGATTCATAAACATAGATTTTTTTCCATGTTGACATGATAGCTTTACACATTTGCTGCAGATTTATCAGATACACGTCTGACATCTGCTCTTTTGCTGCTGCAGCTCATCGAGGTTGGATGTGCATTCAGAGACAGTCTTAAGCAGACCAGGGTTGTAATAAGTGCTTTTGAGTAACTGCTGCCTTCCTATCAGCTCAACGGAGTCTGATCTGGACCTCTGGCATCAACAAAAGAACTGCCGCTCACAGGCTAGTTCACTTCAGCCACCTTTCTTCTCCATGCTGATGCTCAGTTTAGGCTTCAGCAGGCAATTAAGATCATGCCTGCAGGCCTAGATGCACTAAGCTGCTTCCATTTGATAGCTGGTAGACATTTGAGTTACAAAGTTCAACAGGTGTACCTAATTAAGTGGCAAGTGAATCTATTTCAGCCACATTGAGCTCTTATTACTCATTAATAATTTAAATGCTTTGTAAACTGGTGTTACTTTAATATTTTGCTAATATTTGAATTCAAACAATATTATTTGCTTGTGTGCAGAAAAATCCTCAGTGAGATTATATGGTCAAATTAGCCGTGTGATCTTACATTGTGCTGAAAACGCACAAAGATCGCCAAGTCCACAGGAGATATAAAGTTTGGAAAAGTGCTGATTTTTAAATGGGCGCCTGTATGGGAACTCTGCAATTAGACAACCCCTACCAATTAAAACGGCTACCTGGATCAAGCTGCTATAAGCTTTAATCTACCGGAGGGCTCTATTTAGTAGCAGTCTGACGTATGAAGACCGTGAGAAGTCATATGTATTGTTCTTGGTTATCTAGCCACTGGGTGGGAGCTGGGTTGGGTAACTGAGGCGGCCGCCCTCCTCCCCTCACTGCTTGCAGAGATAAGACATGAAAAAACCACAAAACACCACCAGTTCAGTCACACTTGCTTACAATGGCTGAGTCAAGGCTGTAAGTACAGCAATAAATTCTGTTTTCCATTAACTAAACATCTAAAGTTTCAGTATTGAGTACAGAGGAATATACGGCAACTTTAGGGCATTAAAAATGTCTTTCAGTGATGAGAAGCTGGCAGATGACAAGAATGACGGCCTTAAGAAGAGCAAAAAGAAGAGAAAGGGGGACGATGCCTGGAGACCACAGGGACAAAGAGACCCATTCGCCTTGGTTTGTTTTTTTGTGCATGTTTGACTGTGATATTCAATATCTTTTCTGTGTACTGTGAATATTTGGCTGTTGGAAACATTTCGTTTTCAGTGCATTTGTATTCTAGTTGTTGCTGATTTCTTTTTTTTTCTGTGACAGTCAAACTTTTACTTCCTTAGGTGAGAACATCCCAAATATCCCACCTAAGGAAGTAAAAGTTTGACTATTTGCACATTGACCTGTCCTTTCCATGTCCTGTTCTGTACTAGCTGGATGCTTTGCCAGAGAAGAAGCAGCAGGAGATCCAGAGAGCCCTTCACCTCTTCTCCTTGGAGCCAGGTCTGCCAAAGACCCTGCAGCAGGCCAAAAAACACACCTACTGCTTCTGGGACACGCAACCTGTCCCCAAACTGGGTAATTGGTCATTCAGAAAAAGTCTACACACTCTTAAAGAAGGAAGCAGTAACTCAAATAAAAACACTAAACTTTGTCTTGGGTCTGTCTGCTTGAATTCTGGCAGCTGTGGGTTAGCTTATTAGCAAAAACAAAAAATTTAAACAAGCTAGTTTGTCCAAAGATAGCAAAATCTTTATAACTTTATAAGTCTTTTAGCAAAGACTAGAAAAACAAGGCATTATAAGAAAGGTGGTTTAATAATGAAGGTAATTACGGAGCTTTAGCTAACCCAGCATGATTGGGTTACCTGCTTCTATGTCCAGTCTCTATGCTAATCTGTAAGCTTAGCATAGAGCTATATACAATTAAAGACATAGTGGAGTTAGAGTCTTACACGCCTACATTTTCTTCTAATGTTCACCAACAGGAAAGTACAGTGGCTGCAAAAATAAGGCCGGTTATAAAAGACTCAATAGGAAAACCACCATTCCATGTACATGATCTGTGACCTCAGTGACTGTCTTCTGTTCACAGTCGCACTTGCTAGTTTCAAGCCCTGCTGAACAGACTGGGATGTTGATTCTTCAAATTATGACGCATAGTGTAATCAAAAACGGAGCTATAAGTGAATCAAACTGGCTACTGGAAGCACTTTTTGACAAATACTGCTTTTGGTTTCCAGCCCAGCACAGTAAACTGTGCGGTGGTTGTGACGATTGTAATATCGGTGTGATACTGTTCGGTTTGTTTCAAATTAATGTATAAAATGTGTGACCACCAAACCCATCTTAAAACAGCCAAATCTGGCTGCACTTTATTGACAACAGCATTAGTGGGCAGTGTCCTTGGGGTTTTCAGTAAGTTCCACCCTTCACTCATGAGGTCTGGATTTGAAACACAAAGATAGAGGCAGCTATAATCAAGGCTACAGGATGGGGCTTGGGGGGGAGTGTTAAGTCAATCTTTTACATACAGCCTAGAAAGGCTGCTCACTACAGTGTGTATACAGAGATTGGAGTAGTTTGGGTCGTCTCAGTTTGTCAATACTCTGTAAAACATATTTAATTTTGCAATTCTGTCAATATTTTATATATGATCTTTTGTGCCGTATTGGTGCATTCTTACATTTTACAGCAAAACGTATCACAGCG
>VURO01021295.1:0-15067 GCA_015108175.1 Pelvicachromis taeniatus
GTGTCAATAAATAAAGGTGACTGCATGGGGGGCGGAGACAGGAGGAGCCGCAGGTAGTCAGACAGAAGGAAGCAGGAGAGAGAGCGGGTCAGAGGTGAAGACCTCTGGGTCTCCTCGTCCCGTCCTGTCTCTTCCATGTAGTCATATTAAAATGAAACTCGCTTGTGTGTTGATTCACCACAAATATACAGTCCTTAGGTTTTGGGTTAGTAGGATGTTCAGATCCAGAGAATAACCCCAACATTATATTTGACAGGTTGCAGGCTACTAAAGAAGGAAACCCAACGAAATGAGATATATCATTCTGTATGTGTATCAAGCCATAGAGCTGGAAAGGCACACTTAACACAATTTCCACAAGTAGTCTGCTTCAAAAGGATTTTTTATGAATCTCTTAAAAATGTGTAAAACTTTCAAAACCAAAATTCTGTCTGTAAAAATGTCAGCAATGTAGCCCATCTATTGGAAATGTGGAAAGCCATTGACTTTCTCTAACATTGAATAGGGGAGAAAGCAAGATGAGGTATGTTAAAAGAAATCAATCTACACACTATAGACCCCTTGGGTTCCACGTCTGTGCTCCATTTTCTCCATAAGACATGGTGCTGAATCTAAACTAAAATCCAGGGTTATTTGATGCACAGGGTTGTGGTTTGTGGTAGTCCAATGCTTCCAGAAAGCTGGCTCCTATATAATAAAAGTATGGCCAAGTAAGCCCACAATTAGTTAACACTAACAAATAGAGACAGATTTAAGTAAGTTTCTTAAATTTTCCTTACTTATACCTGATTGAGATTGCTGAGTAGAAAAGTCTTGGAACAGCACAAGCAAAGTCCATAAAATCATGAGGAATAATTCATAGTCTAAATGCCCCACATTTAGGAAGATCTGGCCAAGGAAGGAAAGAGAAAATGACGGTATGAGTGTGGAGTTAGCCTGTATTCTAGCTTGTAGTGCATATCTATAGCTGTCTGTGTGTCTTGCTTGTCTTTAGTCGTCTCAGGGACTGCGTTTGCTCACTTTTATTTGATGAACACCAATGGGCAATGATGTACAGGAGTCCAGACAATATACAGGTGGCCCTCATCACTTGTTCATTGGTAACTTTACAATAACACAATCATTATTGATCACAGAGGAGTACGGTGGGAGCACTATGTTGTCAGGCCTATAAGCCATGCAAATATTGCATGGCTTATTGGTCATGTAAGAATCCTTTAGCAAGTGCCCCCTGGAGGCCAACTCCGGCTCTGAGAGTAGACACTGACTATAAATTGCACTATGTGGGGTGCTCCAATATGAATATGGTTTCTTCAGGCACCGTGTGGTTTACAGACAGACATTACAGGATAGAGGGTTTCAGTACACCTGCTTGAACTGTGACTGAGTCATTTGAAGATCTCTGTCCAGTGGCTGTACAAAAAAGATTTAGCTGGGGATAGAGAAGCATCAGTATCAGATGACTCATTCTCAGCTGGCAAAAGAGAAATGGGTAGTGGGTTGACTTACATGGTGCTGTTTTGCACCACAGACTGATTCATTTGGCTGTAATCCACAGCTCTAGGGCAGCTGTCTTATCTTCGTGGATTGATGAGTTCTACTTGCATCTAATCACATTTTCAAAGAACTACTGTCTGAGAGTGAATAAAGAGTTCAGGATAAACGCAAACACAAAAACACAATGTTAATGCAGAGCTTAGTGACAATTACACAATACAAATGAGATCAAGAGAAAACATACTGTATGAAACCTGAAACGCTGCGTTTTGAGCAGCAAATTAAAATAAAGCATGAGAAAAGCTTTTTTCTTCTCATTTGAAAGGAACACCAGACATTGTTTTCTAATGATGTGACATCAGAGGTCATGTGTGATGCATATTGATAATCTAGTAATCATACAAAGGAGATAGATTGTTTGACTTCGATTGTCTAATTCCCGTAAATTCCCACAAAATGATAATAGTTGGATTCTCCACTGGGAGATGAAAGATACCGGTTAATAAGTTGATGTTCTCTTATTCTTTTTTGTTTGTGCCATAGTTTTGAAATGCTCTCACTGATACGAAAAATGAAAGCTTGACTGTGTAAGCTGTGGAGAAAAGGATCTTTCTTTCTTTCTTTCTTTCTTTCTTTCTTTCTTTCTTTCTTTCTTTCTTTCTTTCTTTCTTTCTTTCTTTCTTTCTTTCTTTCTTTCTTTTTCTGAGATATTGATAAATAGAACAGGTAGCTAAAATGGTGAACACAGGATCATACCCAACAACAGGAAACAGAGGAAGCACAGGGGGCATTTTCTCTCTGCAGGTGACAAAAGGTGACACTGAGTTGGCAAGAAACTTTTAAGATTCGCAAAATTTTGTAGCAAAAAATAGAAAAACATTGTTTGCTTATCAGCTCATGCTTATATTAGTGAGAATATTAAAACAGAAGCAATCCAGCCTTCAAAACGCTGCCATGAGGGGAGGGGTAAGGTTAAGTTGTCTGTTGCCACTTTAATAAAGTTAATACTTGATTTTGAAATGAGTCACACTTTGGACCGTGTATTCGTCTCCAGATTTTTAGTTGTATAAACACTTGATGAGTCAAATAAAGACATACCAGGAAAAATATAACCCAAGTACAAAATGCAGTTTTTAAATGAGGATTTCATTTCTTAAAGAGAAAAAAAAAAAAATCTACCTGGTCCTGTGTGAAAGAGTTAATTGCTTCCTGAGCCTAATAACTGGTTGTGCCACCCTTGGGAGCGATTGCTGTCTCACTCTTTTTTGCAGAGTTCCAGTGTTGGGGTTGTTCACTCTGGGTTCTAGGCTAGCTTTGATGGCTGCTTTAGCTCACGAGGCAGAGCAGGTCATCCACTAGTTGGAATGTTGGTGGTTCAATCCCTGATTCCTGACTATGCATGTCAAAATATCCTTGGGCAAGATAACTAACCCCAAGGTGTTCTCCGGTGAGTGAGGGTGAATGTTAGACTGACATTGCACCCAACACTGTTTAATTCATCCACACTGGAGAGTATTCATGCATGAACAGCCTCTTTAAGGTCATACTAAAGCATCTCAATGAGATTTAAGTCCAGGTGTTGATTTGGCCACTCCAAAACCTTCATTTTATTTTTTAATTTAGCCATTTACAGCTGGATTTGCCAGTGTGTTTAAGATCATAGTTGCCTGCTGCATAAACTGTGTTTGACCTTCACGGTTTAATCTGATGGCTGGATATTCTCCTTCAGGATTTTCTGGTAGAAAGCTGAATTCATGGTTCCAGTACTTACAGCAAGTCGTCCTGAAGCCAAATGCTTTTTCCACACAGGACCCAGCAGATTTGTATGTTATTTTTTTCTCATAATAAATGAAAACATCGTTCAGAAACTGCATTTTCTATTTGTTTGATGGTCTGAAATATGAAGTGTGACAAATATGTAAAAAAGTAAGAAATCAGGAATGGGGCAAATACTTTTTTACTGCACTGTATATGTATGTTAATTATGAAAATGCTTTTCCTTGCAGGCCATTGCCAAATAAATGCAGTGTTTGATGAATCACAGAATAACAAGCCGTTTGACTTCTAGCAGAGGTTATGCACTTTGATTAAACAGTAATAAAAGCAGAAACATTAGAGACACATGACAGAAACAGGTGTCTCTGGCTGCCCACTTATGATCCAATCTCCAGTGTCCCAAGATACATTTTAAAAACCAACTGTAAATATGGTATATGGCCAATGCAGGTTGTTGTCAGACTTTCACATAGTGTGAATCAGTTGTAAAGCATATTTAAACAATAGCTACCTGAATTATTTAAAATGTACTAGCTTCTTATCTTATAATCACTTTGGGAATACTAATAACTAGCCTATAACTTCCAGGGATATCAAATTCATATGTTTATACAATTTTTGTAGATAAAATGGGGCAAAATACACTTTCTCTTTTACTTGTGAAAAGCTGCCAGAAAGCTCTTGCTCAGAAAACACTTTTGTGTAATTTTCACACTCTGACTTTGAAGTCAGGGCTCTTACTATAGAGTGCCTAATTCTTGGCCGTGAACAATATAACTTCAGGAGAGCATAATTCCTCCCCTGGTAATGCAGGTAGTTACTAATGTAGGTTTTTGTCTCTCACCACTTCACTTATTTTTTTCTTCAAATTTAGTGCACGCCAAAAGCCAAGACTTGGTTTTGAAGCTTTAGAGAAAGTGATCCAAGGCACTGCTCAGTTTGTTCAGTATATGCCGCCTCACTTTAATGGTATTCTGTTCAGCACACATTTCTTTAAGCCTGGCAGGCCTAAAGAGGTTCTGTAGGAACCATACTGAAAATGTGGTGGTTAAAAACATCTAAATAAAATCATCTAACAAGAACTGTTCACAGTCATCACTCCCGGTTTGGATTTCATGATATCTTAATTAAACTTATTGTTGATTAGGTGGTACAGGTGGGACACTCCTGCATACAGTACTTGTTGGTTGCTGGTCCATGACTCTAGACAGCAGTTTAGGCTTATATTGTGTGAATGGGTGCACTTTAAGCCATTCGTCAAACCGATAAAGGTCAACGTTATTAACACAGTGGGACTAAATGGGTCACAGCGGTCCCTGAGACAATTATGAAAGTTGACCTATGTAAGCCACTTGTCTAAGACTCTCGTGTGGCCCATCGTGGTTATACCAGTCAGTGTCTTCAGCTGTAATGTGGTGATTCATTCGAAGTCTGGTGTTTTACAGTTAGGATTAATAGTATTCTGTTCAGTCTTTGTCAGACTGATGCCAAATTTATATTCTTTTTTTATATTTCTTTTGCATGTCATATAAAATGAAGTCAACTGTTTTTGAACCTCACTTGCTGTATGGTCATATCTGGTTTAGCATGGCTTCCCAGACTAGTTTTGACATGAATCAGTCAAAAAAGCTATCGAGTTACATAAATGTATAGGATTTTCAAATATTTTATATCTTAAGTTAAATTGTTAGCTTTGCTTAAGCTACCTTTTAAATTCTCTGCCTAATAGAATTAACAGTTTTTAGAAGGGACTGAGGATTGCAGGGATTGCAGTATCTCTAGTAAAGCAAAATTATTTCTTCAGTAGGCATCTCATTTGTCACTGTTTACACAAAGTGCTCTCAGGCTCCTGTAGTTGAAATAGAAATGATGATCTGCATTAGACAGCGACAGGTGTCTAGAACTTACATTTACTCACATCCCGACCTCGGCCATGCCCGGAAAAGGATATTGTAGCAGGTTCTTCTTAGTGACAACAGGCAGGCAACATTTTTTGCCACACACTGTGCCTTATTACACTACTTCCAGGTCAAATTAGCACTGACACTATCAGAGATGTATACTATGAAAGATGGAGAAAGACAGGACAGGAGAAGATCATGAGAGATTATTTTAAAAAATATGTACTGATAGGAGAGAGACAGTTTACAAACTGGACATTTAAAGCTTGTATGTAATACCTTATTTCATATTGAATGTTTTAATCAGTTATTTGATCTATACATAGTATGTTTCTGAATTATGATTTTATGAAAAACCAAGCAAATTAAACTGAAGTATATCAATGCTGTGTTACTCAAAAATAGCTTGTGAAATATCATGTAGTTTAGTGCAGGCGGCCCTCATTAGTTTGCAGTAATGTGGTGATATTTATAGTGAGTCACCATGCTGGACTGGTACACATTAAGGGTAGATGACATCAAATAATGTTATACATAAATGCTGTCAATTATTATTCTTAAGGGAATGATTGTGATTAGATTCATTCAAATTCTTCTTGGGAATGAGCTCTGTAGCTTGTGAAACATCTGCTTCCGAGTGGCAATACACGACAGCTTCTTGCAGCCCGTACACAAAGAAAAATCTTTTCTCCACACTGCACTGATACACCAAATCAGCTTCCCCCACCTGCTAAATCCCACTTTAACACCCGCACATGACTGCTTGCAGTAGCCTCTGGCAAATTGCTAATTTATTGTTACAGACAAATGCTGGTGTTACTTTTTTTCTTTATAAAATGGCCAATCAGTTTTCTTCTCAATACTTTCCCCTCCTGTCTCATTTCACTTAATTCACAGCAGTTTGGTTCCTACTGCAGGCATTAATCTTTAACAATAGGTTATACATATCTAAGTTCTAATTTTATTTTCTTTAAAAATCTTCCCTGATATTTTATACCTGCGTGTGACTCAGTTATATATACTTTATTTTTCTTTTTTAAAGAAGGCCTTTATGTCAATACTTGTAATTTAATAGGTGACAGCAGTTTGTGTAGTGTGTTGCTAAAAAGTGAGTGCGTAAGGTAGCTGCTAACAAATAGACCATCTATTCTGAATACAGCATTCTGAAATTGCATGTAGAGGGCAAAGATTTTTCAGCCTGCTTTAATACTTTGTATTTTTATTTCTTCTGACAACAAATGCTGTAATGTAATACAACATTTCAACAGAAGAAATCTCCTCAAGTCCCCTTGATGGTACTGAAATGTGCTTGAACAAGCAATTGGACCTCTTATTCCATGATCAATATCACAGGCTGTGAGGCATTCTAAGGATGAATTAATAATACAGTTTCTTTGTAAAATAATACATGAACCTACACAGGGAAAAACAAAGTAATGGTCACATATGAATGAAAAACGTGCCACACTGGCGAGCCACTGAATCACTCCACCTCATTACAAATCATGCATAATGTACAAAAGATTGAGTTAGAAAACATTTCTTTCCTCTGTGTGGTCATGTGTTTGTGCTTGTTTTGTATGTTGTTTTTCTCTGACCTGAAAAATGCTCTCAAGAGGTGCAGCAGCCATATATTCACCGATGCCCGGAGGCCTTGAACCTAATTGGTCTCAGAGCCCATGTCACTTCACAAATTTTACCGTAATTTACACTGCTTAACTAATCCCTCGGAGGGCCTTCTCTCCGCATTTTGTCATGGTTAGTATTTACCTTTGATTTTGCTAGATGCCTTTTGACCTCTAATTTCCCAGCAGCACATGCTGATCAATATGTAAGAAAAATGATGATAACCTCAGTATGACCTCCCTCTTTGGATCCAACAAGAAGGAAATGACTGTCTGTAAGGAAAAGTGTACATTTACTGTATTTTCACACCAGTTTATTATAGCAGTAGTTTTATTTTACAGTAACAACAATGCTAACCTCTGCCTCTGGAAGACACTGAAGTCCACCCATCCATCCATCCATCTTCTGCCGCTTATCCGGGGCTGGGTGGCAGGGGCAGCAGCCCAAGCAGAGAAGCCCAGACCTCCCTCTCCGCAGCCACCTCCTCCAGCTCATCCGGGGGAACACCAAGGCGTTCCCAGGCCAGCCCAGAGATATAATCTCTCCAGCGTGTCCTGGGTCTGCCCCGGGGCCTCTTCCCGGTCGGACATGCCCGGAACACCTCACCCAGGAGGCGCCCAGGAGGCATCCTTGTCAGATGCCCGAACCACCTCAACTGGCTCCTTTCGATGTGGAGGAGCACCGGCTCTACTCTGAGCCCCTCCTGGCTTTTTATTTTATTTATATACTGGACAGTAAAATAGCCTTTCACTTTGTAGGTCACGATGGTTTCATTAAAGGCCAGTAACCACCTTATGACAGAGTTTGGCATTGTAGTGTTTTCATTCTCATATTGCACAACATTCATGGTTTGTGTTGAACTCCTGGTTCTATTTAGTTGTTAATTTTATGATGGAGGAGAATATGCACATTAAAAGTTTTCATTGTGTAAGTGCAGTTAATACTAAGATACTTGGTTTAAAATCCACTGTTGTGGTGTATCAAGGACAAGTAAAAAAAAAACATGTATTGCTATCCAAAAACAGATGGACAGGTGGCAGCTCGATTTGCCAGCATGAACACTGTTTTATGTCGTGCATACTAATTACACTCTAAGAATAATTTAAAATATTAAAGTTCTTAGCCGTATAGCCTAAAATGACCAGTTTACTGTGTACCATGTGTTTGTTTTGGTTTGATTACTGTAATTTTAGTATTTCCCTTGTTATGTCAATGTAATTGTTTATAAATGTTAAATGCATTACGGTACTGTAGGTCTGTCTCTATAAAATAAATTTCTTTAAAACAAATGTCCTCACCCATGTACGATGAATTCAGCTGCTTGTCTTTCCTGGACTTTGACAAGATAAATAAATTTAAAAAAAGATCTCTGCTGGATTTCCTCTGCTCCTTGCACCACTTGGCTGTAGAAATCCAGCTACTGTATGTTTAAAATTTCATGACGGCAAAGATGAAGAATGGTTGTTGGAAGTCAAATAAGAAATAAAGAAATAAATTCTTGTGAGTCTGCCAGCGTGAAACTTTCCCTAATCCAGGTGGTCACTAAAACATTTTTATGCCCTTACAGTTTGTTGACTGTATTCTAAATGAGATAGGAGACTTCAGGCAAAATGATTTTCAGAAGATTGAAGTGTCTGTCTGACTTAAAAAAGGCCATTTTTTTTCTCCTGAAAGGTATCAGCATATGCGATTTACAAATACTGATAATTTTTTTGTTACATTGTAGTTTTTTGATAACTAAGATCAATGTCAATGCTAATTTAGTCTTCAGGGCTGGAAGACATTTAAGCAATATTTTACATACCACAATTGTTGGCATTAGTTTTAAGCTGTTTTAAGCATCTCTCTCTTTGCATTTTTTGCATGTGTTGAGAATACAGAGAATATTATTTATGCCACGTATGTTCTTGAAGGCAGGGAAAGATAGCACATCTTCACATAACGCAGTGTTAAATGGCCTGTAAAACAGCAGCTCAAAATATGTATTAAAACATGACAGTAACAATATGTAGCTGAAATTTAAAAAAAGCCTTGTCAAGACTTGTCAGGTTGGGCATCTATTCTAACATAGATTGCAGCGGCAATGATCGTACGCTGATGATGCACAGCTGTGGGCCATTATCATTCCCACCAATGCAGAGAACATCCCATCCCCCAACACACACACACACACACACACACACACACACACACACACACACACACACACAATGAGCGAGAGAGAGACTGAGCGACAGATAGAGAGGCATCCCAGGCTTCTGTAGAGCGAAGACATTTAGGATTCATTTCATCATAAGATCACAAGCCATCATATGAACACAGCTCTATAGAAAGGTACAAGGGGGGTAACATCTGAGCGAGCTGCAGACTGGCAGTGAGGAAAAACCTCAGAAAGCAGAGGGGGGAAAAAAAGAGAAAAAAGTAAGAGGTGAGAGAAAGAGAGAGAGAGGTTGAAAGCACCCACGACGGGACAGTGGGGGAGTGGTCAGTGTAATGTTACCGACCTTTTCGTTCAAATATTAAAGACTTTTGTGCGTCTAAGTCTTTAGTGAGGTTTATAATAGACTCGACCCTAACAATTACACCCAGAGGTGTAAATTCTCAAGATGGAGATGTTTGACTCATATTAGGCAGAATTATATATGGTATAGGTGATAACACTAATTGTAGAGTTTGGAGATCAAAACTGACTTAAAAATAATGAAAAACACGAGTAGGTTTTGATGCATGTCATTTGGAATGATTATTTACTTTTTTTCTATAATTGCCAAGCCATGTGTGAACACGCTTATGAACATACAAAAATGACGTCTTTGTATTGCTAAGGGTTGGAGTTAGGGTTTGACCAATGACAACCTACATCTCAGGGAGTTACTCACTTAGAATCTGAACTACCCTACTTAGTCATCCTCAATTCAGGACTATCAACAGCTGTCAGTCATGCTGGCAAGTCTTTCAGATCTTTCTGGATGGATACAAAGATATGTTCTCTCACTCACACCAATATCCTGTACTCTTAATTAGACAACATCTCTGTTTCCTTTCCAGAAACTCCCCAGTGCATGGTTCTCAAGCTTTTTTCTACCATGCTCCATTTCAGAAGCCAAAAAAAGTTTAGAAACAGAAAAAAAAAAAAAAGATCCAAGTTGAATTAAATAAAGGTCAGTGCAACAGCATCCGAAAACTGATTTATTTTCCTTAAAAAGAAAAAAAAATCAACTTGTTTATTTAACCTGGTTATCCATGCACTCCCTGCGGTGCTTATACTTACACTTACCCACTAGCATTGTCTGTTTTTAACTGCTGTATGAATCATCTTGTGTAAGGTGTCCTGCACGGTTAACTTTTAAGAAGCACTCAGGTGCAAACCTTCACTAAGGCAGCTCACTCTCTGGGCAGCATTTACTAGAACAGTATTGTAATTTGTAGATATTCATTTGTTTGTTGTTCTTTTCAAATTAATTTTAAGAAGTTTTTTGTAGTCCAGTAAAAATAACACATTTTGGGGTAAACTTGAAAGAAATGCAAATGTGAAACGTAAAAGTTAGATCAGAGATCAAATGCGATTTGGATTTAAACTATAGCTTGATATTTAGAGGACACACATCAGCATCATTTACTGATGTGTAAATGATACACATCAGTAACACATCAGTGTATTGTTGCCAATACAAAAAGGCAGTAGAATTTCAAGGGTAGTTTTATAGACTAAATACTTTGTATGACCTTATTTAACTTTGAAGAAGAGTTCAGAGATCCAAAGAAATGTGTAAAAATCTCCAAATATCATTCCTTATATGTCTA
Organism: Pelvicachromis taeniatus; assembly: GCA_015108175.1. NCBI lineage: Eukaryota > Metazoa > Chordata > Actinopteri > Cichliformes > Cichlidae > Pelvicachromis > Pelvicachromis taeniatus. Next base: position 10,605 of record VURO01021295.1, read on the forward strand.
TATGTTCTCAATACAAACAATGGCAGTAAGTAACATCGTTTTAAATTACTCTATACAGCATTATTATCACTTTGACCTTCAGATCAATCTGTTGACCTTGAAGGATATCAGAGGTCATACAAGATTCATACAAAGCATGTATGAAGTTTAAGATCTTTTAAGTCTTTATGCATTACTTTCTGTACGTTGACATTACACACCACACAAGAATCGTCGTTTCGAAGTTCTTAGACTTTTTTGTCAATTTTTGACCAATAAAGTTGACCTTGAAGACCTTGGTGGATGTAAGCCAAATTTGAATGTTTTATTAACATGACTCCACTCTACACCCTTGCATCAGAATTCATTTAAAATCTTTTGAGCTTTCGTGTTTACAGACAGAAAGAATGGCGTGCACCCCGATGCTACCAAAACATATTCTCCTTGGTGAAGGCACAGTAGTTGCGTTATAGTCCAACGCCGATGTAACACCATAATTTTATAAGTGACACAAAAAAATGTGTTAAGAACAAAGCAGATGAAGAGGGCAGGAAGTCAGACACAGGGACATCGTAGCGAATTCATTCAGATTTTACACATATTACGTAAAACTCTTAGTTTTCTTGCAGGCTGTGCACTTTGACCAGCCTGCAACCTGAGTCCTGTCAACTGCGGTAGACTCCTCCCTTTATGGATTTGGCCCTTTTCTTGTGTTGCCATGATCAAAGCCTGTACCAGCCTTTTCAAGCCACTAGCGCACACAGCTGCTGTAGCAGTGGCCACGTTACTGTCTTCGAAACACTAGATCATTGGTTCAAGCCCTTGTCAGGGCACGTGTCCAGTAAGGGTTACCAGCCAATGCTATCCAAATCTATGTCAGAACGGGTAACACAACAAACATCATACAGGCTCAGATGTTTGGCTTAATAAGGTCCACATCAGATGTTAGTGAAGCAGGATTTATTCATGCGTGTGTGCATACACATTTAAATGTTAAAACACATACTTAATTCATATATATAATTCATCTTACAACATATTGTTTTTTATTTAACAATTCTGTCAAGGATAGACAGAAAGGAAGGGAAGATTGTTATTGATTGTTACAAACAGGAGCAAAAAAAACAAAACAAACCCCAAAACAAAAAGGAAACCAGTTGACTTGGTTTTGCAACGGAAGCTTTTAGCACAACTCACAATGCTGCTCACAGACGGGGTCTTACACAGGGGTGGCTCCGCTCAGCTTTGAAAGGTCTTCATGCTTTTTGCCTTCACTAGAATTTGGCAGCCAGTTCTAGCCCTTTTGATACAAATTCACCCTGGCCACTTCACACATAAAACGATCATGAGCACATGCTTTCGGATTAACTTTTCATAAGGTTACCAACTGGAGAAAAGAATGCTTACTCAAGCGTTGCCAAGAAATTTTTATTCTTTCATCTACCCTAATTAATTTTATACATATTTAGTGGCACAAATGACAGTTGCAAACACAGGAGAAATGCGCTAATATTTCAGGTCTTTTTTATTAGAGCTTGTGTTCTGACTTATAGCACTGTTTTTTTTTTATAGCAAACTGGAGAACATGGTGGCGTATTTAGCAGCCACAAGTCTGGATCCCCTGCCCAACAGCAAAAGAAAGGAGGATAAATGCTGCTATTACTTCAGATATTGGATGAACTATGGGACTTCCTAGACACATATAAAAAAGAAAAGCAAGTATCTAATAACAAATTTAGGGATAATATGTCAACGCTGTGTACATCCCGGTTTTGCTGCTCCCAAATGGCCAAGACAGCCATTAATTCAAGTTTCAAAATAAAACAACAGGGGGTTAGAATACATTTTAACAAGAGTGAAGTATGGCACCAAGCAGTGATCCTCATGAACCCGTAAGTCTTGACAATCACAATAAATTTTTGCGTCTGAAGACAAAAGAGGATCTAAAGACATGATAAAAATCCCTTATTTAGAGCCTTCCTTGGACTTGACAGGGAGACATAAATGCAACACTACAGATTTCAGCCGTATCTCTGCTGACCTGCTGAGACACGGAAAGACAATTATAGGAGAGGAAGATGACAAGCTTGTCAGCATGACGGCTCACTATGAATTCCATTTGTCCTCCAAGCCTATTCACCGTGAGTCACACCTGATTGAACCTCCACAGGGGGATGAAGAGCAGCCTTTATAGCAGACTTACTCTGCCTGTTTGCTTTGGATCTACACGTTGTGATACATATTTGTATGCACAGAGGATACCATAAATATAGGGTTTCATTATGCACATACAAGCACTTACAGCCTTCAGAATTGACTTAAATAACTCACCGTGAAATGCAAATACTAAACTAACACTAAAGAAATGCCACCGGAAACTGAAAAAGAAAGAACACGGAAAAAGAAGAAAGAAAAACAACACAAATAGCAACAGGGGAGTTTGCAAAGAATGGTTATGATAAGGATTAAAGAGCCTATGTGCAATTAGTACTGATGAGTCATTGAATTTGCAGAGATGCCAGTAGTTATATTACAAAGCACATAAAATAAAATAAATAAAACAGAGAATACAACTGTTAGGTTCCAGACGCATTGATTAAAATCACTGTCGTCATTAAAATTTAATTAAATGAATTAAATTATTCTAGCATAAAGTGTAGATACATGAATATAAATAGAAGGCCACTGTTTCTTGAAGGCACAAATTAAATTATTTACAAGGAAATTAATATGTCTACAAGGTTTGAGGGATGCTATGGTAAGCAGATGGTGAGCGATGCACCTTAGATATACAGGATTAAAACATCAAGATCTGTTAACCTGCAAACCATAGGTCTGAGTTTAAGATCAGGCAGGAACACAACCTGATTAGCTTTCCAAGTATGTGCCATGCTTGTGTCCTCCTCAAAGCATGTGCTTTAGAGTGTCTAAAAGCTCATAATTTCAAATATTTTCATTGAAAAAAATGATTTAACTGTTAGCAGTTTCATTAAGATTGAATTGACCCTCTGCATAAATCGGTGTTCAATGAGTCATATTTCACAGAGGGCATAAAATTGTGATAAAAGAGCTCCTTAGAGTTTTCAGATAACCAGCTTTAAGACGGTGACTGTGATTGAAATCACACATGAAGATGTGAGAACGAGGCCAAAGAAAGATCTGTGCCTTGGGTCTCTATGATGTGTGCTACAGCTTAAAACCTTTTAAAACCTGCAAATGCATGTCCTTTACTGGCTGTATTCTGTGCTTTGAGACTCGCTAATGAATTCATTGTATATGTTTACAAGAGAACTGCACACAGTCCCCACAAACCTGTATCCTTCGACGCTCCCCAAGGTTGCCACTGGACCAGCTGTTCATATAAACTTAACAGGTGTTTCTGCTTCCTGAGAAGCTCACTCACTTCATACTGTTTTTTCCTCCTTTTCTTCTTCATCAAATATCAAGGTGCATTTCCCAGATCATTGATTGCTCTCATTTAAGCAATCTGTTATGTCATCCAGTATAAGAGGCTTACTTTGTCTATCTATACTATACCGATTTATCTGCAGATACAGAATTTGTTCCAATATACCTCATATGTGTTTTACAAGAAAAACAGGAAACGAGCAGGCACGCACATTATGGCAGTTCATTACATGAACCCTCGGGCATTTTAGCAACATGCTGGACCTTGAATGCACAATATGCTGCCCGCAAACCTGAAACTGTTAATTTCACCACAGTTTCTTTTATTTGTCTTTTCAAATATATACAGTGGAATGCGAAAGTTTGGGCAATCTTGTTAATCGTCATTATTTTCTTGTATAAATCGTTGGTTGTTACGATAAATAATGTCAGTTAAATATTTCATATAGGAGACACACACAGTGATATTTGAGAAGTGAAATTAAGTTTATTGGATTTACAGAAAGTGTGCAATAATTCTTTAAACAAAATTAGGCAGGTGCATAAATTTGGGCACCACAAAAAAGAAATGAAATAACTATTTAATAGATCCTCCTTTTACAGAAATTACAGCCTCTAAACGCTTCCTGTAGGTTCCAATGAGAGTCTGGATTCTGGTTGAAGGTATTTTGGACCATTCCTCTTTACAAAACATCTCTAGTTCATTCAGGTCGGATGGCTTCCGAGCATGGACAGCTCTCTTCAACTCACACCACAGAGTTTCAATGATATTCAGGTCTGGGGACTGAGATGGCCATTCCAGAACGTTGTACTTGTTCCTCTGCATGAATGCCTTAGTGGATTTTGAGCAGTGATCAGGGTCATTGTCTTGTTGAAAGATCCAGCCCGAGTGCAGCTTCAGCTGTGTCACTGATTCCTGGACATTGATCTCCAGAATCTGCTGATACTGAGTGGAATCCATGCGTCCTTCAACTTTGACAAGAGTCCCAGTCCCTGCACTGGCCACACAGCCCCACAGCATGATGGAACCACCACGATATTTTACTGTAGGTAGCAGGTGTTTTTCTTGGGATGCT
>VURO01021296.1:0-17815 GCA_015108175.1 Pelvicachromis taeniatus
CGACGTAAGAAATTTGCGTCGATGCGTCATCACTTTCAAAAAAACACATGGCGGCAGCCAGTAGCGGTAACATGTCGACTTAAACCACGCCCCCCGAACACGCAGTTCTACAGTATGGGGATATTTTAACCGAAAAGGAAATGATTCAGTCTTTGCCGGCTTTGTAAGGTGGAAATGGCCGATCATAAAACGACCGTAAGTTTTCAACTTTTTTACTAACGCTGGTTTTTACCCTTTAATTCATCCAGACACCCCCCACGTAGACACACACTCAGAGATAAACACCCAACCTTCGTAAATGCAAAACTAATTTAAGCTGCTTAGCAGTAACATATATCATTAGATTAATCGATGCATCGAAAAATTAATCACTAGATTCATCGATTCGGAAAATAATCGTTTTGCCCGGCCCTAGTGGAGAGTAGATACGCCCCAAGAGAAGGAGGGTGGACTCCCAGTGGCTGACTGCTAGATGACAGCTAAGTCAGGCAGCTGACCTCTGAAAGCAGCAATTTTGAGTTTCTGTTTCTGTATATTAAAGTAATTCATTACATTGCTCACATTACAATATTTCCACATAACTCCATAACACACTCCGCAATGCACTCTCACATAATCAGAATCAGAACACTTTATTAATCCCTAAGGAAATTATACAGTTGCTCCAAAACAGTAACAGTGACAAACTAAACAAATTAAATAATTCAATATGTTACAGAATTTACATATTTAAGAAAGAGAACTAATATGCAAATTGTTCAATTATAAATATTAAGAATATTACAGAGGCAGATTTTAAAAAATGATCAACAATATTGACAAAGATTGAAGATTTAATCATATAAACCTGAGGCAACAGTCCCATAAGCTAACACAAAGCCCTATCCTAATGAGGACACAAAGGATTTTTTTGGTGTGTCCACAGAAAACCAAAAAGCCAGTGAAAACAGACCACAGACTTTGAAGGCCCAAACTATGTATACTGTCAGCTTTATCAGTTTTCTGGGATCATGTCATAGGCTCCAGCGCCCCCCGCGACCCTGAAAAGGATAAGCGGCTGCGAATGGATGGATGGATGGAATATAGACCTCTTCATCATTTTGCTCCTCCCTGCACACAAACTGAAATCAGCTGATTGCAGCTGATTTCTGGAGGACCTCTGTGACACAATTAAAATAATTGTAACTGTAATGTAATTACTTCAATAGCATTACTTGTTACATTACTTCATTACTGAAAAATGTAATGGGATTACAGTAATGCGTTGCTTTGGAATGCATTGCACCCATCACTGTTTTGACCTTCTCTGTACTTCACATCTGCTCTTTCTCTCACTCTCATCTACTCTCATTTCCTGTCTTTACTCTCCGTCTCGACACTAACAGTGGTATAAAAAAGAAATGCTAATTCCTACAGTGCAGAATGAAGACTGGAGGACTGAACACTGCTTGACTTCAACTTGATCCATATACATGAGGGATGTTTTCATAGCACTCAGAGGTTTCATCAAGTCTTCTACCCAAAAATAAAAATCATTATCTCGTTTTTGCAATTTCGTCCCTCTTCAATTAGACCCTGCTCCCTTACAATGCGGTGATTAACATCAACCTCACCGTGCAGATAGCTGGTTTCTTTCCTTGCTTAATTCTGTGCACACTCCATGTCCCCAAACACAGCGACATGACTTATCCCTCTATCCAGCAAAGGCACCCCAGAGTAACAGGTGAACAAATTGAGAAGAGACCGGAAGGAGAAAGGGGAGAAGAAAAATCAATAAGTCATTTTAGACAGCTGGAAAAGTGGTCACACTTCGGGATCGGTCGAATGAAAGCCAAATAAAGCAGAATGGGCGTGATAATGTTAATGTATGATAATGGGGAGAAAGTTTGCCTTATGTGTGACAGATAGAGGAGGAAAGATGAAAATAAAATAACTTCCAACACACACAAATGCTTGATACTGATACAAGCAGACATGCGCGCGCACACACACACACACGCATAAAGCAGCCATACCCGGTTTCTCCAATCTAATTTTGGTGGAGATGAGATGGGAGATGAGCTGCTGAGGGAGGGTTGGGGATGAGAAGCACTTTAAATTACAAGATCCAGAAACAGATTGCTTTATTATCCATCTGCAGCAGTGTCTCTCCACACATACACACACACCATGCAATCTGCTGTCACACAGTGATATTGTATTACTGTTCCATTTCATATTGCCAGTATTAAGACACATGCCTGTTAGCGGATGTTGCAATGTGGGCAAGAAGCAACAAGTACAAAGGAAATGCAAAGAACCAAGCTGTGGCAAGAAAATTGCCTGAAAATGATACATTTTGGTTTTAGAAAAAATATTTAAGGTGTCAGTTCACCCAAATTCCATCCATCCAATCTCTTCCACTTATCCTTTTCAGGGTCGTGGGGGTGGCTGGAGCCTATCCCAGCTGTCTTGAGGCGAGAGGGAGGGTACACCCTGAACAGGTCGCCAGTCTGTTGCAGGGCTAACACATATGCACTCACACCTATAAGCAATTCCGAGTTTCCAATAAACCTATCCCCACTAACTAGATGTCTTTGGACTGTGGGAGGAGGCCAGAGTACCTGGAGAGAATCCACGCGACCACTGGGAGAACATGTTAACTCCACACAGAAAGACCCCGGCCTGATGGTGGGATTGAACTCAGGACCACTGTGCTTCCTGACTAATTTTGCCACCCAAATTTTTTAGGAAATATTATTCCCACTTTCTTCAAGTGGTAACTCCTGATATGACCAGTTTATTAAGCTTCGGTTTTTTCATGGTTTCTTGCTTAGTTTCCAAGGTAGTTGATTTCAGTGGTGTGCATCACACAAAGAAAATTCATCTCACTTTAATAGTGTTGTTAAGGTTAAAGGCTTATTCTCATGTCTTAGAAACTTGACAAAAACCTGTGTAAATATTAGAGTTGGACCGATCCAGTATATAGTATCGTAATCAGTCCGATCCTGACCTAATTTACTGGATCGGATATCGGGGAGAAATTTTAAAAATGTAATTCGATCCTTTAAATATCACAAAAGCACCTCACAAAACTTGCGATATTGCGTAACCCAGCTCATGACCTTAGCACATCGGAGCAGTATGTGTCATGTGATAGAGCGACCGTCGTGTGCGAGACCTGTCGGATGTCTGGAGTTACTTCACACTCAAAGCATTTTGAGCCTCACTCTGTGCTGCCAAACCGGCATTTCGTCTCTGAGTAGGCTATCCCAGAGAAGTAACGCAAGTGTGTAAGTTTGTGGCGGGGCGTGGTCGGCGGTGTCGCGGCAGGGAAGGCGGACGCACCGGGGCGACATTGTAATCACGCCTCGCCAGCTGAATTCTGTGTAGGGTCCTGTATGTGGTTGTTGTTGGTGATGTGTGTGGGAAAGCTGCAGCCGTCCGTGTGTGTTTAACAGCAACAGTGAAATAATAAAGGCTGAAAAGCATGCAAACATCGCTGTGTCTGTCAGGACATTTTCTACTGTAAGCCCATTTTCTTGGGGAGAAAAAAGTATCTGCTCTGTGGTGAGTACTTCTGAGTGGCAATGAAAACTTCTTTGTTGGAGCTTAAAGATGATTGGTTAAACATCCATTTCAACATGCAATTTTTAAAAAAATCCAGATACCTTATAGAAACAAGAAAGTTTGCCAAAGACTTTCAATCACCCTCCACGTCATCAGCTACACAATGCTAATATGAATATGGTCCGTTGCTGTGAGGCATCTATTAATAAGCAATACATTTTTACAGTATGTAACACAATGATGAGCAGATGCCTCTCCAGTAAGTTCTTATATATAGATGGATCCCAACTTTACAATCTAGAAGTGCAGCAGGTTGTGGTAGTCCTTCTACTGCTGTGCATTCCCATTGAGCTACAGCATTGTCCCCCAAATAGGGGACATGAGATGGGACAATGTGGAACTAGCTGGTTAACAGTGACTAAGCTTTCAAAACAATCTATTGCCCAGTGGTAAATCAAGTGTTGTTGTGCTAGATGACTTGGGGAAAAAAAATAAACACAAAGTCCACGTGCAAGATGAAGAATAGCAGAACAAATAGAAACAAAAAGAGTCTTTTTGTTTTTTGTTTAATATGACTTTGGTGAAATCCTGAGAGAGTTTGCTTTGTTGAAGGAGAGTGAGTGCGACTAAAAGAGAGAGTGAATGGCTGTGGTTGAGCAACCTAGAAAGGGAACACAGAGAGGGAGTGATGTTAACAAAAACAAAGTCATAAATCAGAGAACAGAAAGAGATGCAGACATCCGAGATTTAATGTGGTTGCTATGTTTTTATAATCCTGCTAGTAAACACAGCTGTCACTACGTCAGTTGACTAATTTGTCTAATCTTTATGGATCTTCGCTGCAATAGAAATGCAGACATACAGAAACCTGAAGGGAAAAAGTTACTTTGGGTGGAAAAACAACATCTGTGGGGTTCTCGGTCTGCATAGGACCTGTCCAATCAACTTTTCATCTTCATATTTATAAGACACTAAAGACACTTTGTAAGGTCCCTATTCACTTGGCGACGGTGGGGAGAAAGAACTCTCATTTAAAAGGAAGGGACCTCCAACTGAACCAAGGTCAGGGAGGCTCAGCCATCTGCCATGGCCAGTTAGAAAGGCGAGGAGAGATGTTGGAAGAAGACAGAAAAGAGAACATAAAAAGAGCACTGAAATGAGACTTATTACGTGGAGATATTATCTGAATTTCAGGAGTGGGACCACACCTCATTCACGCCCCTTCCAGCCCTCAGTCTGTATATGCCCTCTTCATTAATACCAGCTGTTCTCCTTTTCATGCAAACACGTGGTTATCATGGATTTCTTGTCTCTCAGCCCATCAGACCAAGATCTCATTCCTTCTACATTGGATATCTTCCAGGCAGTCCAGGAATTCCAAACTCTCATCCCTAAACATCGTAGTGGAGCCGCAGAGAGACCGATCGCTGCCGACCTACCAGCCAGCAATAGCTGCATCCAGCCACCACATCGTGTGTTCCCGGAGGTGAAATTCCTATTACTTTGGTCAAGCTAACCTTTGGTTGCAAAAGCAGCCCCAGGCTGTTCGACTCACTCTCCGAAGCTTTATGTTGGATCCTCTCCAACAACCATAAGCTGCAATTTTTAGTTCATCTTCTTGACGATTTCCTAGTCATATCCCCTTCCACGTCACTGCCAATCCATGGGTTATCCACCCTGAGGTCAGTCTTCTTTGAACTTGGCGTTCTATTGTCAGAAGAGAAAACAGGCCTTCAACATCCCTGGAGTTCCTTGGTATAACCCTCAACACCAAGGCCTCCCTGCCTATCGAAAAACTCACATCACTTTTCTCCTTCAAAACTTTCTCCTCATTCCCGCATGTTCCAAACGACAGCTACTTGCCCTTTTGGGACACTTAAACTTTGCACTACAAAGGCCGCTCCTTTATCTCTCACCTGCTTTCACTCGCAGCATCTAAACCATCACTCCTTGACACAATCACGCTCGACAGCTCTTCCAAAGCTGCGACTCTCCTCGCTAACTGGAAAGGCATTACTTTCTTTTATGACAATCAGCTGTCTCACCCCGACAACATGCAGCTTTACACGGATGCTGCCCCTTCTGCTGGCTTTGGGGGTTATTATGGCGGAAGGTGGTTCTCTTCAGCATGGCCTCCTGAGTTCTGCCAATATACCCAGGAGCAGTTCCCCTTCCATCATGCCCTTCATGCGTCGGCTCACGTGGCTGTCAGTCACCCATCAGTTCTTAATCAGAGCAAAACACATCCCAGGCCATTTCAATGCCATTGCGGACTCCCTGTCTCGTATCTCCCTCCAGACATTCAGCGCCTTGGCCCCTCATGCAGAGGCAGCTCCGACACCAGTTCCTCCATTTTCAGCCACAACATTCGAGATCTAAACCCTAGCATCGCAGAGCTCATCAGTCTCTCCCAAGAACCTATAATAAACAGTCTTGCCTCAAGCACATTGTCCACCTATTTGACATGTTCCATTCATTCCACAATCACTTCTATCTTCTCCTTCCGTCATTGAACATTGCATCCATGTCTAGCTTCGTGTCTTTCGCTTTCTGATTTCTGGGCATTAAAATTCCCACGATAAACGGGTACCACAGCGGCATCAATTTCTTCGCCAAAATGCTCACAGGTTTGCCTTGCTCGACCATTACGTCGTCCCAGATATTATTACTCATCAAAGGTCTCCAACATCAGACTCCAACCCCACAACGTTTGCCCCTAATTGTGGATCTTCTATATCGCTGCATTTCTACGCTCCAACTGAAGTACAGTAATTACTTCCTGGCACGCACGCTCAAAGTAGTGTTCCTGCTCACCTTCTTCGGGTTCTTACACTGTTCGGAATTTACCTCCTCATCATCGAAATTCCATCTGGATCTTCATCGCTTAAGCGACCTCCACCCAGTCTATGAAGACTGCCCTGTGTTCTTCATGAAAAAGAAGCAAAACCAACCAACTGGGCAGCCCCCTTTCTTCAAAACTTTACTTCACCTTTAAGCCCCTTTGAATTGCTAACCCATTACCTCTACCTCAGAAAATCCCAAAAGCAGCACTAGTTCATGGTCCCTCATCCATCATCGTTCATCGTAACTGAGGATGTGGTCCCAGCTAGTGAATGTTTCTATCAAAAGTAGGTGTGGCCTACACCTTTTTCTGTGTTTGTTTGATTCCTACTGTCATTTATATAATTGTATTAAATAATACAGTCTATAGAACAACACTAAAACATTCTGAATGTCTTTGATTTAAAATAGTTTTCATACCAATTGCAATTTATATTCTGACCACACTCTACCCTTGTGTACAGAGTACTTTTTATTGAATTTTACTTTAGTTTTGTTTTATTTAGTTATTTGTTTTCATTTATTTGTGTGAGGGGAACTTGTAAAGTAAAACTTTCATTGCTAAGCATAACACTGTTGTGCAGCATATATGATAACAACCCTCTTGACTCTTTAAACTCATAGCTCATATAATTTTCCTAAATTAACCAAATAATAAGTCAAGATTTGTGCTTGAGTCTTTACAAATGGTAAAAGTTTAGATCTTTGGTAGGCATAAAAGCTGTGAGCTGCAGATAAACCGAAGCTGGTGTTTAAGTTTGATTAAAAATTTCAAATTCAGTTGCTTTTCTGCTACAAACCTTCAGCTGGAATAATGAATTCTGCTGCTTTTACTGCATCTAACAAGGCAGCACTTTCCTTTGTTCTGCTAAAGCTCGTGCAGCTCAGGCAACATGAACAATAACCATAAATGATGCAGTCCCCCCCGAGACCTACTTATAACAAACGAACTCCCATGTTGTGAATTTGATTTATGTCCCGCTTGAGATAATAAAAAAAGGGACTAAAACATAACAAAGCAGATAGAATGAAGCATAAATGAGAACAGAGCAAAAGTGGACTGCCTTCTTAGGCCAGCTTGTAATTATTAGAAATGACAGAACATCATAGTGAGATACATTCTGTCCGAAAGGATCATCTCTGCGGTCAGCAGTGTGTAAGATTTCACACGTGACACACACAATCTATCAACGAGCGAGAACCAATCACCATCCCTTTCTAGTTTTAATCATGAGGGACAATTACAGAGGAGAGCCACAGACGAAATTACCACCACACAGACTACAAAGCCCAGTCTTCAGAGAATCGCTTCATCTCCTTCATTCCATTGTCTCGCCCTCTCTCTATCTGAAATCCTCTCTCTGTGTTTTCTCTCTCGTTCTCGCCTCTTTATTCTCCTCTGCAGTCTCCCACCAGAGGAGAATAATGCATGCTGGTGTTTTCCCCGCATCCTACAAAGAAAATCTTGGCGTGAAGACTTGTGTAATCCCTCCAAAGCAAATAGGAACGAGGCCTGCAGTTGCAGCTCAGTCTCAAAGGATCGAACCACAAGTCTGTAGACGGATGTGTTGACACAGCTGTAATTTAAAGACAAAAATCCAGCCTGTAACACTGTAAGCACTCTTTGAAAATCAGCTATTACTGTCTGAATTCTTTCTAGATTGATGCGTGTTCTTGTGAATACAAATGTAGAAGAAAACATCAAAGACAAGGTTGTAGAACTGCCATTTGGTAATGAAGTCGTTAACAGATGATGTAGTGCAGTGACGAAAGATATTTTAATCAAACCACTAAAAGTAAAAATCAGCCACAGGAAATGCAATGTGCCCTGTAGTGACTAATTTTCTTTTAATTAAATTGAAATAGGCCCAAGTTTTGTAATTGAACATTTACGTATCGCTACATGAAATTGTTTTGCTGTCATACGGCGCTTTTGTTTTCTTATGTTTTGGAACATTTGTTTTGTTTACCACGAATGGACATAATAGTACAAAAAAGAAATTATATGTTATCAAATAGTATTGTGAAAATGTAATATTTCAAAATACATCCTACAAAAATGACCCAGTAGAACTGGGCTAAATTACCATCAATTACCAAAATAACTACTCTTCTTAAGGTTTAATCAAAACACTCTGTGGCTGCAGCATAAATGTCAATAATTCAGAGCATACATCCAGAATCTTTCACAATGCAAAAATCAAGCAATTTTTAGATAATGCTTTGGACAATTTCCCTTTAATTAGGTCAGGATATTTTCCACAACGCTCCTTTCTTACATGCTGCAAACAGCAGGAAATCATCTGCTTCAGATGTCTTTGCACTGGTAGGGTTGGTACAGCACTACAATTTCAAACCCAGTACCAACACTTAGATGACTACTTTATACTATTTTGACACCACAGGGGAAAAAATGAAGATGTTTTTTTTTCATAATACAAAGATAAAAATGGTAAATGGTCTGGATATTATGTGGTGCTATTCTACTTTACTGGAGGACTCAAAGCACTTTTTACAACATGCCTCGTTCACACAAGCACTTTTTCTATGCCTGAGTGTTTTCTATCTAACGTTCACACTTCAGTGATCGAAGAGCAACTTTGGGTTAGTTTCTTGCCTGAGGATTCTCTGGCATTCAGCCAGGAATCAAACCACCAACTTTCCAATCACTGGATGACCTGCTCGACCTCCTGAATACAGCCAAACCAACCAATAACAATAATGTCAGTGACAGGACTATATTTAAGTTGTCTGACATAGTGCCAAAAAATACAATATCATAAGTACAGCCCAAAAAAAATAAAAATAAAATAACAACAGCCTGAAAACAACATTGTGGGGTTGTCCTGTGCTCATCATGTCTCATTGCTGATCAAATAGAGTTGTTAAGGCTGTTGTTTCTGTCTAGTTGCTGGGAGAGTTTTTTTCTGCCTCAATCTGGTACTAAAGAGAAACATAACATTATAGACACATATGACGGTATTATCCTGTTAAATGAACACAGTCTAGTAATTGTACTACTTTAATGATAATAGATCGCTAGTGGGACTGTCAGTAATAGCTGGCTACTGTTTATGTGTTTAGGTGTCAGTGAGGGGAGGGCTGTGTGCCGTCTTGTCAGCAGGTGTGTGTGAAGTTATGTCAGCTGGGCAGAGACGCCACTCTTGGTATCAACACCGGTGCGAATAAGTGTTTAATCCAGTAACTGTTTTTAGCCTTGATTTAGCCTGAGTGTCGATTTTTCTGTGCACTGTTGAAATATTTTGTATGGTTTCAGCGGGAAAGTTCAGTTTAGGCTGTTGAAATTTGCACTGACTTTGTACTTTAATGTTAAAGCTCCATGAACATCTGATCCAAGTCTGTGGGACATCTCTGTGATGAAATGACTCACGTGCGGCTTAAAGACTGTGATTGTGTGTCAACATTTCATAACAAGCAATTTGATATTGACCTAAAGAAGCTCAAATAACATTGTCTGTCTGCTTATTATGCATTATATTATTCAACATTATAACCATGCTTTGATGGTCTAACTTGATTCCTGACTATTAATGACTTAATAACTATTGCACAGTTGATGTTCAACGTCAGAATACACCAAGACAGGATTTTTTGCTGGGGAGAAAACCGAGCAGAGTGGACGGCCAGCTGTGATCTCTGCTCTGTTCCCTTTAGTTAAACGTAAGCAGGCTGGAAAGAGAAACACGGCTCTTCATTACACACTGCCGCAACACACAGGAAGACTCACCATCTGGCTTCTTATCTCTTTTTCATTCTCTACCTCTGTTTGTTGCGCTTGACCTTGTCTCTACCTCTTAAAAAGATTGAGTAGGAAGAAAGGGAGAGGGAGAGAAAGAAGGAGAAATAAATAAAAAAAACATCAGGAACACGGCAATGTGGACGAGAAGGTAAAGAAAGGAGAGTGGGGAAAAACAAGAGCAAGGAAAAAGCAGAGAGAGAAGAAAGGTGAGATAGACAAAGATAAAGTGTGAGACATTCCTTTTCTCTCCTGTTCTGTCTCTATCTTTTTAATTCTCCCTCGCTTTCCTTCACTCCCTAATGAAGTTATCTGTCTTCCTCTGTCACCGTTTTCTCCTGTCTGGGTTTTCTTCAGATAAACAAAGCTTGGCAGCAACAAAGCCTGAAAGTAAAATGAGAACTTTTTGCAGAATCTGTTGGGGAAAGAGAAACATTGTTTTCATGGCTGCGTTTCCATTTCCTGCTACTATCAAGTACACATTTTATCATCGTGAGTGCCTCAGCTGTCACTTCCACACACCAACCACATCAGACAGTACTGAAGAAAACACTGTCAGTCTGAAGTTCTGGTAATTAAGGAGATTAAATTATAAACTCTTTCCCACCTGTGACTTGTCCAATGATTTTTAATGTTGTTGGATTAAAGCTGCCCAATAGCTGTTTGATAGCGGATAAGAATTAGCGCTCAATTTACCCTGCACCTGCGTTCGTTTCCCAGCAGTGAGGCTAACAGGAATCTAGTAAAATGAAATGTACTTCATTAGTATACATTCAGACCATACCAAGCATCATTAGCACAGTTTTATAAATCCCCCTCTCGCCCCTGTGGGCGGTCTATCCTTCAAGCTCGGGTCCTCTAACAGAGGCCTGGGAGCTTGCGCAGTATCTTAGCTGTTCCTAGGACTGCGCTCTTCTGGACAGAGATCTCTGATGTTGTTCCTGGGATCTGCTGGAGACACGCTCTCCTAGCTTGGGAGTCACCGCACCGAGTGCTCCGATTACCACTGGGACCACTGTTACCTTCACCCTCCACATCTTCTCGAGCTCTTCTCTGAGCCCTGGGTGCTTCTCGTGTTCCTTCTTCCTGATGTTGCTGTCATTTGGTATCGCTACATCTATCACTACGGCCGTGTTCTTCTGCTTGCCTACCACCACTATGTCTGGTTGGTTGGCCAATACCATTTTGTCTGTCTGGAAGTCCCACAGGATCTTAGCTCGGTCTTTCTTGATAACCCTAGGGGGCGTCTCCCATCTTGACCTCGGGACTTCCAGGCCATACTTGGCACAGATGTTTCTGTATACTATGCCAGCCACTTTGGTATGGCGCTCTGCCCTGCCTGCTAGCATCTTGCACCCTGCTGTTATGTGCTGGACATAGCAAAAAAGAAATGTGTCTTCAGTACTTTTCTTCAGAGTACTGAAGACTGAAGCAAAACAAAGTCCTCCAGCAAATTCAAAGCTAGGCAACACACCTTACCAACTCTGCAGTGAAATATGATAATGTGACGGCTATCTGCTGGTTCGTCAGGTTGCTGTGCAGTGGTTGTTGGAGCTGTGAATTACTGCATGTGGTTCACTAAAGGAGTATTCCTAAAATTTGAGACAATGTTTTTGCCGTCAGCCCAAATGATTCATGTTTTTTCTTTTTGACGTTTTCAGTGTACTAACACACATAGTTCTAGACTCCCTTCCAATGTTATTTTGACCCTCCTTTTCTCACTTCCTGTACTTTGAATTTGTTATAACCTTTTTCTGTCCTTGTTACTTGTGCGTGCATGCGTGCGTGCGTGTGTGTGCGGCCCTTGCCCTGGCTGCAGCTGCCTTGTGGGTGACCTGTTTGGGTAGGTCATCCTCTGAAAACTCAGCAGCATCCTATCTCACTGAAGGTGGACTACGGTGCCACCAGACTTCACCTCATCTACTTCATAAGCTTGTGCACACACACAAACATGCTCACCCCAGCTGTCGCTTGTTATCCTTTCCCTTTTTTCAGGCACCTGGCTGAAGTCAGAGGAGACGGTGGCGATGAAAACAAAGAGAGCTGACTTTGCTGCTGCCTTCCTGCGTGGACGGATGGTGGTCGCAGGAGGACTTGGTAAGAGAGATGAACCGCAAACCAATTTCTGCTGATCAGCCTGATGCGAACATCTACACACAAGGACTTGATGATTTATAATCACTTTTTACTGCCTGAACACTTTGGATTGCAGGGCTTTTAGAGTCTGAATAAATTATCAGTGGCAGTTTTGTAAACTAAGCAAAATCCTGAAACTTATCTGTTAGATTTCCTGTAAACATGAGCTTCCCCCTGAGAAATCTCCTGCACACAGGAAAGTATAATAAAGCCTCACAAGCAAGTTCAACCATTTGATACATTTCACTGCTACAATCAAACGAATATTATGATCACCATTTGCAGTAATGTATGCTGTAATTACTGACATGGCTCTCCTGTGGGACCTCCATGCCCTTCTACGTGCAAACATGCCAGATATTAGGACAGCAGTAAGAAGACCCCAACACAGCACAGAGCAGCCATCAGTGACAACAGATACGACATTCAGTCAGAAACAGAATGAAGGGAGATGCTGGGATGGACGTGGGTTGCAGATTGGCTTGCAGACTACATACATTTTAGTCTTAGGTTTGTGAACTGGATGTATGGAGCTATGAGGTAATAAGGACCAACAGACAGCACAGAGATGATTTGCTGAGCTGTTGTTCTTCATTCTTTAGGTCATGAGCCTTCAGCGCTAGACACTGTGGAGGCCTTTCATCCTCAGAAGAAGAAGTGGGAAAGGTTGGCTCCAATGACCTTCCCCAGATGTTCCGCTTCTTCTATCGTCATCAGAGACCGCCTCCTGGTAGTGGGAGGAGTCAACCAGGTACACAGGGACTTAGTATAAGTGGAAGGGTTATGTATAGTCTATAGAGCAAACCAGAGAATAATTGCATTACCTCACCGCTGAACAATCAGGACATCTGTTGGTATCCATGGTGACAGATGCTGTCTCTCATAAGCAACCCACAGTTCACCTGTTTATCTGTTTCTAAACCTCAGCAAACAGCTGTGATTTCATGCTGAGTGGCACTCTGTGGTGAAGGACTAGTGAGGAGTGATACGTTCTGAAAAGGGCCTTAACAGTGTGACTGCCTGCTCACCGCACATCTGTCCCATTGAGATCAAGCCTCTGCTGATCTGAGCCTGCTTTACACACAGTAACTGTGAGTGGGCTGAAAATAACGTCACCGCTCACACTGGTGTTATTACCTGATTCCCTGTCCAGTTAAAAAGATCTTTATTTGCATTTCCACGCATTCTTCTTCTTGTCACAACTTGGTGACTACATTACCCACAATGCAGCCATATCTTTTCCTTCTTGCAGTCTTGAGCAACGAAAGACTCGAGTGACATTTGTCAGACTTCACGCAGCTCCCTCTGGGGCCTCAAATGACTTTTTACAAAGTTTTTCACACATGCAGTAGTACTCCTTGTTACCTGTAAACAGACTTTGATGTGTAAAAGCTCTGGAGTTTCCCTTCGAGTGCACTTTATAAAAAGCCTTTTTTGAAGTAATGTGAAAAGAAAAACAAGCAGATCTCTGTGTTGTGTAGGTTCTGAATTCAAATCCACAAACAGCAGCAACAGCTCCCCTGGCAGTAACTTCAATGCTCCAATAGTGAAGCAGAATTTCACTATTTAATATCAGGTTCTATCCGACTGTCTTAGAGGCCTAGAGACCAGTCAGCATCCCCCTGGCAACCTTTTGTTGATTGGTTGCTGGTTGTGACCAGGTGAAATAAAAGCCTCCATCCAGTTTGCATGAAGGATGCAGACTGGACTCAGCTTTAGGCCTGTGTGGCTGTGTGGGCCCTGACTCTATATTTAACAAGGAAAAGGTTTATGTTTTCAAACACCAGGACTCTATTAATATGGAGTACAAAGCGCAGCATGCATTTAAATGTAGTTTAATGTTTAGCATTTATATCTTACATCACGTCCTCCACTAGTATTTATTTGTCTTCTAAATAATTTCTCTGAGAATATATGTAGACTCCAAATCAGTCAACCTCAGTTGACATGAATGAGAAAACAGTATTAGCTCATAATGAGCAAATGTACACTGCACATTAATGGGAACCATTTTTCACTGTAGCAGATTGTGAGATTCAGTATTCAGCATTTTTTCCAATTATTCCCAATTAAACAGCAGTGCAGTGTTTTTCCTGTGCAGAGAAAAGATGTTTTAGCAGAACCAAAAACCACCAACAGTGCCTTTTTGATAACCAGTTTTGTTAATTGTAGGTTTGATGTGTTCAAGTATAAAAGCAAGACATGGATAACTGTTAAATAAAGTAATACATACACGACACAGAATGACTGACTTGCATGTGTAGTCACACTCCCACTCGCCCCATCGGAAGGCCGAGTCCGATCCGAAACAAGGCCAGACTGTTACTTCTAACTATTTACCGGTAAAATAAATGCATCTCTTGCTTTGTCACCAGTCGGTGGTCCTGAGCAGTAACCTGCTCTGAAAAAGCAGCTCCAATTTATGTCAACACTGAAGTGGACCGTGCTACCAGCAGGCTAAGAGGAGCAGACATGTCCGCTGAAGGTAGTAAGCTTGTTTCAGGTGAGGGAGGAGAAGGGTCAGGTAGCAGTCAATAACAAATTTGCAGTCAACACAATCGTATCTATTTCTGTGATGACAAAGGAAAAGGTTAAAGTCAAAATGGCATGGTGGTTAAAGACACTGATTGTATACAGTTTTGACCATTTGATTAAATCCTGGATGGAGGAGATCGGATCTGAAAGGAGTACACTTTATAAACATAGCATCACTAAATGGAAAAAGGGGCACATTATGTCAGTGTTTCAAAGCACCTGAAGGCATGCCGACAACAGCAGAGCCACACATCACCAGCAGTCTCATACCCGCAGTCCGAGCTGCACCATCTGCTGGCAAGAACGAGCGGTGCTTCAGTAGCGGCGCATACACAAAGTTCAAGCCAGTATCATATATGCAGAAAGTGTAAGAAAGAATGGAGAGTTAGAAGATGAATGTGAACTGTAAACCTAGCAGTGTTTCAACGTTTGTCTGTTAAAAACTTTAAACTGCACCAAATCTGCCGAGGAGCTTCAGCTTTATGTAAAGTCCTGTCCTCTTCTACGTACTGAAGTTTTAGATTTAAATATTTGCTTCCAGTTCCGTTAATAGATGAAGAGATTGAGAATACTACCATAAAACAACAGAAGAGCACAAGTCATAGAAATAAGCACCGAATCCTCCTCAGGCCGGCCGTGTCGACATCTCACTGAAACTAAAGCAGCAGCACATAAAATCATCTTAGCTTTGTGTTTATTTTTCTTCATTTTTAGTCATTGTTTTCAGCCAACAGCACTAAAAACTGAGGATTTTAGTGCTGTGTTGAGATATTGGACCAGTCTAGAGATGAATTCATTCACACATTTCCAGACGCTGTCAGTCACTGATTGACAGGTTCGAGTGGTTTAAGAAAGTCAGCCTGTACATAGAAAAATGGAGCACCGTGTAAAACTGTAGACGACTACATTGAGGGTTGTTTTTTTTTCCATAAAATGTCTCTTACCCAGTTTTATAAGTGCTCGCTGAGTCTTAGCTAAACATTGTTTCTGTTTAGCTACCAATTTCCTGAAAGTGCAAATGGTAGATACGTCTTGTAAGGTTCATCCATGTGACAGACAGTATTGGACATTTTAGAAATTGTGACACCTCCAATAAGATCACATTACATTAAAATGCTGTATATATTTATTGAGAATGGGAAGTGTGCTACACACACATAGAGATTTAAGTCAGGGACCATATGTGCATTTTCATTTATTTCATATATCTGGAGTCAGCGTCTCTTCAGCCTTTGACGGCCCATCTTTTCTTTCAGGTTCCCAGCTCGGCACACGAGATCCTCTACGTTAAAGAAGAAGAGTATCTGTAGCTTGTAGCGACTGACACCCAAGATGATCGCAGATGAGCCGTGATTCCACTTCCTCCTTCCCGAACACCCGTCGTGACTGTAGTGCAATATTTAGGAAGCATCACAAACACTTGAGAAATGAGTGCAAGTCTGGCTGCCTGATGTAATGTATCAGGTAACACTGCCCCCTGCTGGGCTTAACTGGCACTGAGCCCCGCATGTCAGCACACAGATGCACAATGGAGGAGCTGGCTCTTTCTTTTTACTGAGCTGATCCTTGATACCTTGATGTATGCAACACTTCTACATTGTACACTGTAGTGCATACTTGGAAGGAAGGAACTATTTTGTAGCTATCGTGTCTATTCCTGTGGACAGAAGATACACGGAAGATGTATTTATATTGCGTATATAGTGCTTTCGTATCTGCATTCGTTTTATTTACGTGTAGCTTACCAACTATTGAGCAACGGTAGGTTTTAATTTAGCTTAATGACACAACTGCAATCCTTATCTCTGATTTAATACGATCTAGAAACAGTTGAGTGTTTTAATAAAGAAAATATTCAGTAACAACATTTGCACTGAATCAGTCAACACTGAGTGGGAGCTTCGCCTTCAGTTATTTCTAGTGTAATGTGTTGTAGTAATTACACTTAGAATGCTGTAATGAAACTCCTCCGTGCTGTAATAGTGCACATTTGTGACCAGATGTAATACATTGCATCCATGAACTGAGACTTGTGCTAAATAACCGTGTTTTTTGTGGTTAAACTAATGACTGAATTGCTGTTATAAGCAAAGGAAGGAATCCTGTGGGGCTCACAGGCTGATCGTCGAAGTTTTATTCCTGCAGCAATACACTTTCTCTGCGTTTTCTAATGTATAACGTGCTGTGCAGTAATATTGTAGTCGTCTCACTCAGGTTGTTATGTTCTAGGTTGACTTTTGTTTGTTTGTTCTTGCGGCTAACAACAAAATCATCTCTTTGGTTTGTGTTCTGTGACAGATGATTAATCTGTGGAGTTTTTATATTCACTGTGGTGACAGTTCAACCTTTGCAAAGTGTTATTTCAGTCTACACCGATCAGTCCTCGTTCCGACGCCCAATCATGCCACACCGTACTATAAACATGTCCTATTGTTATATTCAGTGAAATAAAAGTTTGTATTACACTTTTTTCCCCACAAGATGGCAATGGTGACACATTATTCTGAGGTGCAGGCTGAGCCGTCACGCTCTGCCTGCACGCCACATTAAAGCTGCATTACACTCGGGCGACGTTCATTTGTTAATCGAGACACGTTAATAGCCTCTTGATAATTTGAAAAAATATTTATTTGCTGCTAAGAAATCTATTTCACTTTTGTTCAGTTAAAATGACCGTAAACACGGCCGATAACGTAAGCATGCCTGTGTGTGCTGCACAGCCACGGCGCAGATATCCGTAACACCCATAGAAATGCCTTGAAATTCATTATGTTTTGTGGAGCTGCGTTTATTCCCTTTTTTCTATTGTGTAATGATTCCTATTACTGTTGAGCCTGTCTGAATATTTCCACATGTGTTCGTGTGAAAAGAAATAAAATAGGTGATTGTGATTATATAACTAAAATTATGAAATACAGTTATATATTATATTGTTTATTATATATTTAATTGCACCTATATCAGGTTTTTTTTTTTTTTTTTTTACCATTTGACTAA
>VURO01021296.1:17835-31844 GCA_015108175.1 Pelvicachromis taeniatus
ACTATATTAGGTTTTTTTTTTTTTTTTTGCACCATTGGACTAACAATGACAGCAGCAGTCATGAACTAGACAGTCTGATACAAGGATTCATGGTAAAGAAGATCTTTAGCATCTGAAGTCTAAGGCGTCGACGCTAGCTCTAGCCCCAACCAATCAGAGGTTGCCATTTTGGTCATTTTGGAGAACAAAGGAAATAATAAGTCTAATTAAAAACACACAGACAAACAAGAACTTTTTTCTTTCAGTCTGTTTTGCTTGTCTTCAGTTACAGTTAGGGTTACCGGCTATGATGATTTAGAACTCAGCAGGTTAACGTAAAAGGTAAACTTCATGTTTTGACTGTTTCCACACCAAGTTGTAAAAAACAACAAAAAAATCCTTATCTTAATGTGGGGACAATGTGACTAAATAAACATTATATGACACCTGACATAAGCCTCGCGCCGAGCTGCCCCCTGGTGAAGGCCCTCAGTCGGAGCCAAGCAAAGTTCACCAACTGGGAAGGGTGGAATATGGGCAGAGAGGCAGGGATGGGCCAGAGGACTGCCTGGAAGCCGCCTGCAGCAATCCTAATCCATCTGGTAGACAATATGGCCAGCAGAAGGTTGTTACCAGGGACAGCCACTTCAGGTCAGTATCTCCAGCAGTTCAAAGGAGGGTGCTGAAGAGCGCCAAGGACCTAGCATACTGGTTTGCCATTGCCTGTGAGGCACCCACTTTCCCTGTCCTTGCTCTAGGCATGTCAGGGAAGTGGAGACCAGAGTCAGCATCCTCCTCCTGATAGCCGCTCTCCACTGGCTCCTTCCCAATGGGAAGGGACAAGGTAGTAGCTGCTGGAAGATACTGCTGGCCTCCCAGCAGAGGGAAACTGCAGGTGCAAGCCCTGGGTCATGGAGCTCGACACGAGGTACACCCACAGAGCCGACAAAGCCACCCTGTGCTGCCCGGCAGACGGGCTCCCTTCCAATTGCAGAGCGCCTGAGCAGGCCACTTGTTATCTTTTGTGCAAAACGGACAATGGCTGTCTTGAGCCTGTTGCAGGAGTTGGGCTGTCCCTGGGCCAAACATGACTGCAGGGTCAACAGGCAGTCTCATCAGAAAGTCCTGGTGGTCCAGCTGGAGCTGGGACTGAGAGCCAAAGGCCAAGGCGCTACCTGTAGTGACAGCATGCTCCTTCATGAGGGAAGCCAGGTGAGTGGACGCGACCTGCAGCTTGCCTATATTGCTGGGGTCTCCACAACCTGCCGGGGTAAAAGAAATCCTGGGAGACTGTTGAAACAGGATCCCCACCACAAGGTAAATGGACACACACTGTCACCACTCACTAAACCCCATGCTGTACCATACGCTGTACCGCACAAAGTACACAAACGCACAGTGGACAAAGTGGAGCTCAAGAGATAGTCTCAGTATGATAGAGACCAGAGAGATCACCCAGCTTGTTATCATTGCTCAGTTCTAAATCTTCTGTCTCTGATGGTGTGAGAATCCATTATTGTCTATGGAATTGGCAGCATCACTGCTGACAGATAGGGACAACTTTCCTTTCCCCAAATGTCCAGCTCTCAGATCTGATCTCGGTTCAGATGTTAAAAAAGAAGATAATACTCAGTGGTAAACACAGCCCTGTCCCATTTAGTCCCTCTATCAGCAATGATGCATACATTTCATTTCCCTTTTCATGAAGTAGCTGTTGCTTTATAGCATTTAACCCATGAAGGATACTTTTTTTTAATTGTAGCCATTACCTCCAAATGCCCACACATCACTTGGTTGAGTTGAATTTGTATTAAAAACAATATGATGTCATAACAGAAGCTTGAGTGAGGATGAGTGACTATTAAGGATGCAGACTAATAGTTCCAAAGAGTCATTGTCAACATGTTTTACACAGCTGTTTAACCAAAGATATATTACTTACAGTATAGAAACGTAGTATAAAGACACTGTTTAGCCACACCATTAAATCACACCCCTTGCTTTATATGTGAGCAGCTCAGACCCATAGGGGCATGGGAAAAGATTTGATAGGTGTCCGGTGTTATTCGACGCCATGACTTTGTGGAGCCTTTTGTTTGTTTAGGTTTGGGGCGGGGCCTCTTTGAATCAGACATGTTCCTATTCATCCAGCAGATTCAAAGTCACAGCAGAATATTAGAAGTCTAAATGTCAGCATAGTGCCTTAACTTCATTGTTGTGTGTCCAAGATGTTCTTGAGCAGTTCCCTTTGTACGCTGCATTAGCAGCATTGTCCTGCTTGGGGAGACCACTGCTGTTGGAAAGTGTCCTACCGTGGTTTTCGCTCTGTAACAACATTTTATTTGGGTAGTACATGTGGTTTTCTAATAGAATATTATTAAATAACAGTAAATATGATTTTTTTATTCTACTTGAGACCTCAAAGGATATTTTTTCTATACTTTGTGTACATGAATATTTTCTATGTAACAATCACATTGCAATGGATGCATCAGAGACCTGTATGGGGTTAGTATCTTGAATGCAGACTGGAGCACCCAGGAATAGAACCGCCAACCTTCCAGTTAGTAGATGACTTGCTCTGCCTGCTAAGCTACAGCTACCCAGCAGTTTACACCATGAAGCCTAAGACGCGTCCTATTATTGGTTCACCTGGTCTCCTTGGGATTTCCTGTAACTATGTCATGAATTTAATATCTAATACTTTAATAAATAAAAGGTCTTTTGAACACTTTCTAACATTAACCTTTTAATTAATGCTGCTTTGCTGTTCACATCCTTTTTAGCCGATAAAACAGAGCAAACAGCTGAAATCCACACCAGTCCTCCACCGTGGCCCACCACCACACTGGTGTTCACAGGACTTTGCAGTGGGGGGAGTCGGGCTCAGGCCTGGAAATACAGTTACACTTTAAATGAGTTTACATGTTACTCAGTACAACTGTGTAAATCACTAGTGTGCTTTTAATATTCATACAACAGCAGCGCTCTATAAAATAATCTGTATCTGATTCTGACAACTAAGTTATTTATAGTGAAGATAATGCAATCACCAGATTTACCATTTTAAGATTGGACACACACACCCACACGCACACACACACACGCACGCACGCACGCACGCACGCACGCACACACACACACACACACACACATTCTCTCTGTCAAGCCAGGTTTTTGCTGAGCATCTATTCATTGATTCATTAACAATGAAAACTTGATGTTTTACAAAAAAGCGATTTAAAATGTAACTACGTTTCCGTTTTTTGTTTTTGTTTTTTAACACACTGTTAAATTAACACCAACACAGACCTCACAGAATTATCACTCAGCACTGCAGTTGTACTTAGAGTTTACTTAGAGTCTATTAGATTATTTGTTTTTGCACTTACGAGTATTGCATTTTAAATAGTGGCACATTATAGTGCTTAAAATTGTATTCGACCACCACCTAATATTGAATTGAACTGAGATGCAATTGCATTGAAAGCCTTTATTGTCATTATACACAGCGTAACGAGATTTAAAACAGCTCCATAAAAGTGCACATGTACTTAGCACATTATAAAACGATATACAATAATATAACTATACAGTAAAAGTAATATAAATACACATCACTGGGTGACACAGACAGACAGTCCGAGAATGATGACACGGATCATTTGAGCACCGACAATTTTTGGGTGAAAATTACTTTTTGTGCAAGTTTGAGTTGAGTGTGGTGATAGCTTTGGGGAAGAAGCTGTCCCTGAGTCTGTTTGTTCTGGCCCGTATGGGTGTGAAGCGCCTGCCAGAGGGCAGTAGGTTAAAAAGATGGTAGCCGGGGTGGGTAATGTCCTTCAAGATGTTTGCGGCCCTGCTGTGACAGCGGGAGTTGTAGATGGCAGACAAAGAGGGCAGGGGGCAGCCGATGATTTTTTTGTGTTTGCCACCCTCTGCAGTCTCTTCCTGTCTGCCTCCGTGCAGCTAGCGTGCCACACTGTTACTGCATAGGTCAGCAGGCTCTAGCGCCGTGGTGTTGACTGACCAGGAGACGTCTGCAGAGATGTGGACACCAAGAAATTTGAAGGATTCCACTTGCTCTACACATTCACCGTTGATGTGCAGCGGGGCAGGGGCAGTTCTGTTCCCCCTGAGGTCCAGGATGAGTTCCTTGGTCTTGGTGATGTTAATTGCCAGGTTGTTTAATGCACACCATTCTCCCAGTTTCGGGATCTCATCTCTGCAGGCCACCTCATTTCCCCCTGTGATCAGCTCCACCACCGTTGTGTCATCAGCAAATTTGACGATGATGCTCTCTGGGTGGGTGGGACTGCAGTCAGATGTGTAGAGGGAGTAGAGTAGTGGGCTTAGCACACAGCCCTGGGGAGAGCCGGTGCTGAGAGCACTAATAATTACTCAAATTGTTTGTTATGTTTCTGTAAAGGTTGATCCACCAGTAAGCACAAGCTTTCTTACACAAGGAAGCAAAATTATATATTTTAAAGCTAAAAATGTAATTATTGTTGTTCAGTATTTTCACATTTATAAATAGTAAATCACATTAGATGTTTTTTTAATTAAGCTGCCAAATTACAGTTATTTTATTTTTAATTACAGATATACTAGCTTTAGTGGTTCAACGTTATGCTTCATTGCTGTGTGTTAAAGTGTATCACTCCATCCATCCAGTCATTCTTATCAGGGTCGCGGGGGGCGCTGGAGCCTATCCCAGCTGTCTTGGGGCGAGAGGCGGGGTATACCCTGGACAGGTCGCCAGTCTGTCGCAGGGCTAACACACATAGACAGACAACCAGTCACACTCACAGTCACTTTCACATTCACACCTATGGGCAATTTAGAGTTCTCAATTAACCTGTCCCCACAAATTGCATGTTTTTGGACTGTGGGAGGAAGCCGGTGTACCCGGGGAGAACCCACGCAAACATGGGGAGAACATGCAAACTCCACACAGAAAGACCTGATGGTGGAATTGAACTCAGGACCTTCTTGCTGCCTTCTCACTTACTTAGATATGGTTAATGTTGTAGAATGAACTTTTCCTAAACCATACCCTGTAGTTTTGGTACCAAATATTACTGAACTGTGACGGAAACCCAAAGGCACCTCTGCTGAAGTCCCAATGCAGGAAACCACAGCACGTGTTTATAAGGCACACCTAGACAATATCTGGCAAGTGTTTGAATGATGTGTAAGAACTGTGTAAATATATAACTTAGAGCTATACTATGAATGAGATGACTTTGTGTAATCAGCTATTCACACTATAGGGAAATGAATGGTGCATGCCCATTTCCATGCGTTTGTTGAGTGTCCATTGCGAAAAAACTTTGTGTGAATAAATAAGATCTAGACTCACATTTTAAACAACCACGCAGACACTATTTTTATAATCTCAGTATCAGACTCAATCGCCACGAGTCTTGTCCAAACAGATCCCAGTGGTATGTTAGAGAACTGGCTCTGATAGACTGAGGATTACGGTAAAACGTTTCTGCAGTCATTCATTTTTTTTATCTTTGCTCTGATCTCCCAATAACTGCACATAAAATCAGTTCTGCTGGGTAACACCTTTTGCACTGTGCACGAGTGTAAACTGATGGAGAGCACACATGGAACAGTGTGACCCTGTTCATGAACTGACGGGTGTGCGTAACTACGTCGGCTATAAGCATTCTTTGCTTCAGGTTACAACCTGAGAACAACCCTGAATAGATATTGTCTCTGTGGTGAAATAAGAAAAGCCACACCGCTGTCTGCCAGTGAAGAATAAAAGAGCTAGCAGAATGAAGTTCTGTTGGTCTGGACATACAGTATAGTATGTGGTGCCCCTGGCGGTTAATGATCCTCCAGCCTACTTCCAAACCAGGAAGTGAGGTGAGAAGGGAAGACAAAACAGCACTGGGCCCCAGCAACGTCTCAGCAAAGTGGCTGCCCTTGGCAACACCAAGGCGGTCTGTGCCAGTTTTAGCCCACTTCGGTCCCTGGGCTTCTTTGAGCCCAGAAGAATGTCAGGGGGGAGATTTGGAAAGCTTCCCTCAGTTCAGGATGAATGGCTGTCCCCCGCACTCTCTCCCATCCCCTTCAACCTTCCTCTTCTACTCTGAGGGGAGAAGCAGAAAACTGTGGCAGGCTTCAGTTGGAGTGCTGCCTTCTTCTCCTCACTACATCCAATGGTGAGGGCTCTATCACTAGCATCAGCCAATCATTTCATTGCGTCGACGTATTTCTCCTGAAGGACATGGTCACTACTCGTGTCTCATTTTTAGGTTTTCATCATTATTCCTCTTTGTAATAGTAACACTGCACTCAGAAAGTTTATTTCTGGCATCCAGAGGAAAACTAGATACTCTAAAAGATAAAAGAACGTGTAAGAAATGCACATATTTAGATTATCAGACACACATAATGGTACAATGTTAGGTGTGATCAGGTGTGTGGGTGCTTTCTATCTAACATTCACACACAATCCATCCAATGGATGCATCAGAGCAACTTGGAGTTAATATTTTGCCCAAGGAAGCTTGGCGGGCAAACCAAAGCAACCAGGAATTTAACCACCAACCTTCTGCCTAACAGATGAACTATGCTACCTCCTGAGCTACAGCCAACCCAAGTAAGACCCATCCTTCCACTGATTTTCTTCTGCTTATCTGGGGCTGTCTTGGGGGAAGCAGCCTAAGAATATTCTCCCAGATGTCCCTTTGTCCCTTAGTTGCTCTGTCCCTCTTTGGTCACTACCCAGAGCCAATGACCACAGGTGAGGGTAGGGACGTAGATCGATCGGTAAATCGAGAGCTTCGCTTCTGTGATCAGCAAATGTGTCACTACTGGTCAGATTGGGGAGGAGACCAAAATCTATAAAGTCAGAACTCTTAGGTGCAGTTTTCCATCTGGATTTAAACAGAAGGACTGAGAGCGTGCTGAGCAGTAACATAAATATATGATTTTTTTACTGCTCTGTGTGCTTGTGGTGATGAAGTTACCAAATTAGCAATCATTTGGAGAATTATTATCTTATATTTGCAGCAAGAGTTTTGCAATTTACGGTTATATTTTTTTGTATTCTTTACGGATCTCTACCACCTGCTCTACTAACAAAGTCTGTGACTGGAGTAGGCGGCACTCAGTTAATCCAGTTTGTGTAGAAGAAGAGTCAAAGAGCACATACCCCCTCTCATGCAAATGCACACAGAGCCTTGAGCAGAAATCTCGAGTTAACAAAGCCTATAACGACTGTTGTAATAAGTAATAAATCAGTACAGTACTGAACTTGCTTCATGGTATATATCAGGTGAACTCGCAGGTTCATCTTTGAACCTGCCTCTGGATCAGTATTGATTTTCAGGCTATGTGATCATGTGTATGATCACCAACTCTTTTACTAAATGAGTTCCAAGCATCGAAATGATTGAACCAACAGTGAAGTGCAGGATAAAAGCAGTGTTGAAAGAAGCAGTGTAATGATTAAACAGTTAGACAAAATCTGAACAACAAACAAGACTTGCTATAAGTGGAAGAACAAAGAGTAACAAACAGCCAGACCCATTAACCGTCTTGTCCTGTGAGCATGTGTGGACTTATGGGTGTGTAAAGAGTAACCTCCTGCAGGCAGCACATGGTTCACCCATTAAAGAAAACAGACATCACATCATGGAGAGACGGAAAACTGGAAATCGCACACAAAAATAGTCCATGTCAGGTCAAAAGCTCTGTGGAAAGTGGGTCCTTCCTCTTCTTATGACCATGCCAGTGTTTTCATCACATTGCAGAGATTTAAAGCAGCACTTTTCTTATGTAAGGCTGATTTGTTTGGCAGTTTTTATGTATCGCATTTAAAATATCTACAAATGAAAGGCTGGAGGACAGCATTAGCCATTGCTGCTATTTGCCATGTTGGTACCTGCTCGTGATGATTACTCCGGTCTTTCATCGACCTATTAAATTTTTGAAATTTTTGGTTTCCTTTTGTTTTGAGGGGGGATTTTACATTCTTAGTAACATCACAGTGATTGACAGATACACTTGCTAACCAAGTTAACTATCACTTGCCAGCTGATAAGGCGATGTATGGTTTGCAGGACCAGAAAACCTAGTGGCAACCTCTGGGATGTAAAAACTAAGCTGCTGCAGAAGTCTCTAAAATGGCAGTACTGGAAATGACACGATAGCAATTAACAAAGATTTCACTGCTGATAAACGGAAGAATGTAGCGGTATACAGGATGGCAATGCATCAGTTGGTTTTATGTACACTCTGTGGTAAGAAGGTTACAGCTTCCATGTAGTTCTCTTTAGAATAATTTACACTGTTGGAAATTAAAGTCCAGTCCTGAAACTTAAAGGGATTTTTCTGTACTGCGCAAATAAAGTTGTTACCATAAATTATGCAACAGGTCTGGAAACCTTGTGCTCACATCAAATATGACCCACGGGACAGAGGGTCGCCCCACAGAGCTGTTGCAATTTATTGCTGCAGTATAGAAATGTTAACGTGGCCAGGGTGACTGAAGAGGATCTGCAAGCTAACAGAAAATCCCCAAAATAGACACAAAACCATCAGCTGGTGACAGGACTAGTACAACCATAACAAGGAACAATAATTACTAGCAAATGATGGTGTTTTTTATTAAATAGCATGAAATGTTTTCATTCACCTGTATCAGCTCACATAAAAGCCTTGGTGACAGAAACTGACTGTAAGCACAGATTTATTAAAAATAGCCTGTGTTCTCTTTCAGACACTGCTTCTCATTGGAGAGATTCTCCTTTAAATCTGTGTTGTTTGGGTGAAAGTCAGGTACTGTTAATGTTCCCCATACCTGAGGCACTACTTCAACCTAATAACTACCAATGGCTGTGTCTCTGCTGCTTTGCCAGAGCAATCACTTTGACTGAGCGAATGTGGAAAAGGCACAGAGAGGAATGACTGTTCTAAACATGCAGCAAGTCTCATTTTAGTACAATGTGCCTATTTTAGACTGGGTCATGTCTAAAATGTGTGTATGTGTGTTTGTGTGTGAGCAGAATTTGATCTTCAAAATGGGCAGAGGAAGTCAGTGTGCGTGTGTGTGCATGTGGCGTAAGCAGTGAATAAGCATTTTGTCTTCCTTAGCATCTCTGTAGCATTATGGGTGCAGCTGTTTCTGCTGTATCCCATTAACTGTGTGGGAATCACTACTGATGGTCAAGGACTCTTTGGTATCTATTATCATTCAGCTTTTAAGCAGGGGCAGATATATTTCACTGCAACAGAGATGATGATGCAGCCGTATGAAAACACGGACTTTCAATGTGGACCGAATATAAAAAAAGCACATGAGCACAGTGTTATGTTTGCATTATAGAGAACAAGACCCATGTGCTGGTATTAATGCTGATCCTCTGTTCAGCAGCATCTCCATCATGGTGATGTTTGCAACTTTTAAAATCAATTAAGTACAAAAATCATAGTCTTGTTTTTTGTGATAGATTCATCAGGTTTTTTTCATTGTATAGTATACTATATGCATATAAACTACATGTATGTATATAACAGCAGTATAAGCAATAAGCAGTTGAAATAGTGGTAAGAGGATTAGAGCTTCTTTAAACATGGAAGCGATGACTTCTATCAACAGCATCTCCTGTTTGGGACCTGCGGAGACTAATTTCTGTGTTTTAGAAATATTCATATATTTCCACATTCTTGTTTACTTTTTTGAACTGTCTTTTTGTTGCATTGTTAGTTTGTTCCAAATCTTGCTTGGTATGGAGCTGTCGTGGTTAGCACTGTTGCCTCACATCAAGAAGGGCCTGGGTTTGAATCTGCCATAAGGCTGGAGGTTTTCTGTCTGGAGTTTGGGTGTTCTCCCTGGGTACTCAAGTTCAGTTAATAGGTTCAATTCAATTTCATTTATACAGCGCCAAATCACAACAACAGTCGCCTTAGTGTGCTTTATATTGTGAGGTATACCCTACAATAATACATACAGAGAAAAACCCAACACACCCTATGAGCACCCTATGAGCCCCTATGAGCAAGCACTTTGGCGACAGTGGGAAGGAAAAACTCCCTTTTAACAGGAAGTAACCTCCGGCAGAACCAGGCGGTTCTAAATTGTCCGTAGGTATGAATGTAACTGTGGGTGGTTGTCTGTGTTAGTCTGGTGAGCTGTTCTGAGTTATATCCTGCCACTGTAGGTTCCAGCACCCCTGAAACCCTGATCTGGATAAGAGGATGAATCGATGCCAGATGTTTTTGACGGCAGCCAGTTAAACATCTGGACTTTTGTACTACTGGCCCGTGCTGTTGGGTCAGTCCATACAAGATCAGTCGATCTGAACAAAAAGGATCAGACTCCTTCACAATCAGCTGATTTTGTTTTTCCTGTTATAGGCCCTCTATGTAGCCTCCATAGTTGTGGGTCAGAATTCTGGCATCTTTTAATTCACCTTATTTGTTGCAGCAGTTTGCAGTACCTTTCATAAGTTTTTAAGAACAGGACATATCTACAGGACATTTTCAGGGCTGTGAGATGAATTTGAGATCTGGTAAAAACTGCAACAGAATCACTTTTTAGCCAAAACCTGAAAAAGATTTTTTTTTTTTTAGCCTCAGTATCACAAGATATAGCATCAAATATAATGTAACAAAAACAAGAACTGGGACATTGATTGTCTTGTCTGCTTTCTGATGATTACGAGGGGGAAAAAAGGAGCATTTTGGTTCAACCATGTGTAATATGACCAGAAGTATACGAAAGGTCCTGTGTGTGTCAAAAGAATTCTTTGATGCAGTAATTTTCATCATCCTGTTTTCATCACCAGATTGCGAACAATGGCGTTGGTGCATGATGTTTCTTCCTGTTAAAAGGGAGTTTTTTCTTCCCACTGTCGCCACAGTGCTTGCTCATAGGGGGTCATATGATTGTTGGGTTTTTCACTGTATGTATTATTGTAGGGTCTACCTTACAATGTAAAGCGCCTTGAGGCGACTGATGTTGTGATTTGGCGCTATATAAATAAAATTGAATTGAATTGAATTGAATTAATAATGGTAATAGAGGGAAATGATCGTGCAGGACCTTCCAGCTTCCAGTCACTGCAGCACTGTCCTGGACTGGCCTTCTTTAAATAACAACCTCCTCAGGATGGCAGCGTACATCACTCCAAACCAGTCAGCATTAACGGTGCCTACACAGCAGTGCAGGTTACCCGTGGAATCTGCATTAATGCGCATCTCTACAATGAGCTGTGTTCTCCATGGAGCGGATGTAAACTGAAACTAACGCCTTTCAATTTAAGTTAGTTTCAGATAAAAACAAAAAAAAAAGGGCAACAGAGGACTGGGTCCACCTACAGCATAGACTGCAACACGCGCACCATTCATAAAAGAGACATAAAAAAAAAAAATGTCAGCGTGTATTTTGCATGTAAACATGAAAGCACTGGCAATGAATGGAAAATGCAGACAATAGTAATATGAATTGTGCTTAAATGCAATTTCAGCAGCTGCCTTATTTACAGTGGCACAATATTGCTGTGCAAACTGTAAAAAGTGATCTTTTCCAGGAAGCCGCTCTGCCAAGTTATCTGAAAAACCCCTCATATCTAGATCACAGAGCTGTTCCTGGTTGCACTGACTTGCTTCCTGGAACCCCCCCCCCCCCCCCCCCCCCCTGTAGACATGTAAAGATAAAAAATGCTCAGTAATTTCAGTCAGCTTTTTATCTTTCATTAGGGAGACAGAACAAAAGCAAATGCTCATTGGTGTAAACAAGCTTTGAGCCATGACAACAACAACTTTTGCCTTTTACAGGCAAAAGTCAAACAAAGCGGCCAAAAATGATTCGCAATAAAATCTTGAAGTTTAAGAAAGAATTCCTGCGAGAGCTGCAAGACTAATGTCGCTCGTGTCTTTGTGCACTGAGTCCAAAACTAATCACACATCCTGACGCTCATGGAAAACAATATGCAATTACTATGTATGAATGACCACAGAAGCGCGAGTGCAGCTTCCTGTTCACCTGCAAGCCTGCGTAAGTACACAGCCACTCATAGACCACAATGTGCAGCAGAGAGTGACTGTGACTCCCTTGCCTTCACTGGATGTTTCTGCTGTGTGCAAACAGGCTCAGCTCAGAGGGCCAGGGTGTGGATGGAGTGCAGCTTTTGCCTGCTGGGTGATCCTGGTGCTGCTGAGCTGAACTCCTGCTGTAAAGCAACAGGCAAACAGCACAACAAAGCTGCTGCTTCTCCAGGGACATTATTAAAGATGTTGTTCTACAGGAACATCAGGGGGAGGCAGATAACATAAACACACACATACTGTACAAGCACTTGGGTTTTGCTGTTGTTGTTGTATTTTTTAAAGAGTATTGGTATTTCTGTAGCATTTCAAAAACTATCAAACATAACCACGGTAGCAAAGAAGTTCAATGAACCCATGTAAGCAGAACAAAATGAGTATAGTTTAAACTTGTAAACTAGTGTAATAGCAGCTTTCAGCTTATCGTTTTGGTGTTGAGGAGCTACAGCTTTATGTTTCCTTTCAGTGTTGCAACACTTACAAACAGCAGCAGCTGCTGCCTTCAACAATCAGCCTGCTGTACACTAGCTGCTGAATCACAAGACGAAAGCAGAACCATTAAAGATACTGACAAGTAAACATACTGACAAGTGACCAAAAAGGCTATCTGATGAAACTTTACATTTCAGATCACTTATAATAGCCTATTAGAGCAAGTTGGCTTGTTCTAATAAGGATAGTGGTGCTACATAAAAGAGGCCCAAAGATGGAGCCTTGGTGAACACATTGTTTAACACAGGGGTCACCAACATAGTGCCCGCGGGCACCAGGTAGCCCGCAAGAACCACATGAGCAGCCCGCTGGCCTGTTCTAAAAATAGCTCACTATAAAAACTTACCAGTAAGCTGCATCTATTTTTATTTTTTGTTGCTATTTTTTTTAAAATCACAATTGCATTGGTGTCAATTTGTTAGAGATAATATATTTTAAAAAAAAGTTTATTATTAAATATTAGAACAGCGCTAGCTGGTCTCCATGGAAACAGTTGCCATAATCAGTGTCTTTACATAGATGAATATCATTAATTATTAATGATAACATATAATTAAAGTTAAATTGAAGAAATGTGTTATTTCAGAAGTGTGTGTGGCAAACTGGTAGCCCTTCACATTAATCAGTACCCAAGAAGTAGCTCTCACTTTCAAAAAGGTTGGTGAGCCCTGGTTTAACACATCTCTGTCTCAGGGCTGTGGACCAAAGGCATACATCTTGAAATTACACTTGTTGTTCTTGAGACCTAAGATCTTTAGTTTTTTTATGCTATCTTTTATATACAGAGATAGTTCATTACATGTGAACGCTTTCAGAATGTACATTCGTCCTCCCCACCATCACCAAGTGCTTGTTGATAACAGTCAGATTGCTGGTGTTCTCTCTCTAATATTACACCGTCACTACTCTACAATATAAAGCCGCTTAAGATAACTGTTGTTATGAAGTGATACTTTAGAAATATAACTGAACTGCAGAGCGTTTGGCACACAAATAATAAAAATAGATAAAATTAGTCCTTATTTTTTTTTACTCATTACAGGTTTTAGAATAAATATTGTAGTAGTATCGTAATAATGATACAGTACTCTGTCTAGTTTAAAATAATGTGGGGGTTTTGTGTCGTCTTTACACATTTTACAAACATCCTGCTTCAGGTCACATTGGTGACATTTCCAAACTTTCACTTATGCAAGCGGTCTTTTCCATGGTGGTGGATCAGTGACTACATTTGCCCCAGATTGGTCAGACTCATACAGACCGTACTCATACCCATGTCAGCCCATTCATTGAGAAATCAAGCTCTACTGTTAAACCAAAACTGCCGTCTCCGCACGGTGGTAGTAAATTAGTGGCTTGTGGAAGAGACTGGCACCGCATGGGTCCACACGGGGTTGTGTGTGTGTGTGTGTGTGGGGGGGGGGGGGGGGGGGGTGTGTGGGGGGGGGGGGAAAAGAGGGAAGGAG